>JAFBJT010110117.1:4008-15143 GCA_016785325.1 Chascanopsetta lugubris | reverse complement strand
ATTACATACAGGTCACGTCTCCCATAAATGAGAGCATGAAGGATAAAAAATAAAGAAGTAAAGAAGTTAAAAGTAAAGACGACAGAGTAAAGAAATGAGATACCTTATCTGTGCTAAAAGAGTTAAAGTGAGTAATAAATGAGTTAAGTAAATGAATGAATGAATGCGTGAATAAATTAAATATGCGGGTAATTAAGAAATGGCCCACACATTCTTTTTAAAACGGTGAGACCTATGTATTAACCACTGTCACGAATTGTGCAGAAAAATCCTTCATCCAGGTTCATACAAGATAGAGAAGAAATGAAATTGTGTGGCTGCAGATGTGAAATAAAATAGTGCATCTGCTGGCGTGGGAATGTCTCCCGTCGGTATAATAAAGGATCGTGGATAAAAGGTTTTGTCTTTGTGTGGTTTTTATTCAACACTGAGGGAAGAATCAAACAGTGCAGAGCAGAATCTGTGGGGGAGCTCACTGACTGAGCAGCGTGTGCAGCTGCTGTCTGTGGGAGAGTCCCACGGAGTGACAACGTTCTTTATACCCTCTCATCCTGACCTTGGGGATGAGCACGACTAGACATTACTGCATTCCAAGGAGGGGGTAAATGAAGGGGCAACAGAGAACAAAGGCCTTGAAGAAGAGAGTGAGAGGTTTGGAGAGTAAGTCGTTGTGACTTAGTAGAGAACAGTGACACAAGCAGTGAGTTGAAGGGTTTTTAGTGCTTCTTGATATTAACGAAGTGACTTGTGGAGGTTTTTGCTCCTTTACGTGCTGGTGGAGGATGAAGTCGAGACCTGAAAAGGTCAGTCAGCACCCGAGCGGTTCAGGTGGAGAAAGACCCTGAACGGAGGGAGACCTGGGCATTTACACCCGAGGACCGCCCCTCAGGGGTCCGACAAAGGCTTTTTGTCTTTCGGCACCTTTCCGTCTGCTGCAGGAGCGGGCGTCTTCCTGTCGGCTGGTGTTTTTACACTTGGGACAAAGCGTCTTTGGACTATTGTCATGCCGAATGTTCCATCTCATTGGGAGGGTATGAGGTTCAAATGTAACAAGCTCAAGGCTGACAAAGAAAGACATTTAAATTCACCATTACATGACGCAAAATGTTTTCCTCAATACTTAATACTTTGAGTTTCCTGTGCGTTATTCATTAATACAATCTGCTGTTTTGAATATATTCTAGAGTAACATTTTTGACAGACATTTTTTTGTGAATGTCTGTGCTTGCCCCCTCTAATTACTGACAATTCACCCACGATTTAATAAGACAAGATCATCTTTACATCTGCTGCAACAGAATATAAAACTAATAATATATACAAGTAGAATTTGAAGAGCACACACATGCAACCGCCAGGGCAATATATAGTTAATAGGGCACCTTTAACTATAGATGCGTGGATGAAAGGTGTACTCCCCACTGTGGGATACATAAAAGTTATCTTATCTTGTGAAACGCTTCATGCCTCCTATTGGTTGCGCCCGCATGTGATGTCACATATTGGTGTTGGGAGAGGCAGAGAGGCAGAGAGAGGCAGAGAGAGGCAGAGAGAGAGAGAGAGAGAGAGAGAGAGAGAGAGAGAGAGATGCTCTGTTTGCACAGACTTGGAGAGACGCTGCACTCCCATGAACGCAGTGAGGAGATTCGAGTAACTTGCTGGACGTGTACCGGAGAAAGTGCAACAGAAGTATCGATCTCATCACGTCTGTGTCGACCTTGATGCCGATACTCACCTTGTATTGATACTACTGATATTTAGACCGATACGCCCTCTCCCATGTAAGGTCCGTGTCATAGCAACGACGGACACATGCCATTTGGATATTGATCATCACCGCGGACAGCGCTGCTGTTTTCACCACATGGTTTCCGGAGGAGGAAGGAACTTGCCAAATAAGTAAGTAAAAGTACGCAGGCGATTTCAGAAAATGTATTTGTTGATGTGATGTGTTACACTCACTTCTTTTTGTTACTCAAACTTTTTTCTTTCCAAATTTTTATGGTTGCATATTGTATTTATTCATTTATTTATTTTATTTTTTACTTTTGTTTGGCCTGTCCAGCATTTTGGGTTCCTGCTCTATCAACATGAAAACCACTACAATTACCGGAGACTCAATGATATGAATATACTACATCCCACTATTTTTAGAAATAAACCATGGCTTACTTTTGATTAATATTCAAGAATATTAATCTTTTTCAATATTTCGGAATATTAATCACATCGATCAGTCAATAGCTCCGCCCCCTGAGGCCCAAGGGTCACCACATTTATCTGACTGATGAAGGGTGTCCTCATGATACTACTCCAATAAAGAATATAATAATAAAAACCTCTCTTAATTTTTAAAATATGTTTTTATTAATGATTAGAAGAACATTTTGGTCTATAGCTCCGCCCCCTGACACCCCAGGGTCACCAGATTCACCTGACTGATAGAGGGCGGGCTCATGATTCTACTCCAATGAAAAATTTGCAAAATACTAACCTTCTTTGAATTTCTCAAAAAAATGTATGATTGATATTTACATATTTTGGTCAATAGCTCCGCCCCCTGACACCCCAGGGTCACCAGATTGGTAAAGGGTGTGCTCATGATTCTACTCTGATGAAACATTTGCAAATACTAACCTCCCTTGAATTTTTAATACTTTTTATGATTGATATTTACAAATAGTGGTCAATATCTCCGCCCCCTGACACACCTATATGTGTCAGTTCTTGCCTGTGATTGGACCGTAGTTGTACGCGGATTCCTAGGACGTACCGTAATACAACAAATATCCCTGTAATTCTCTTGCACAAATGGTTGAGGAGTTACGGTAAAGGATGGCTTACATGGTCAAATGTAGGTGGGCCTGATTTTATTTTTTTTTTGTATTCGAACAACGGTAACACTCGAGTGCTTTGTGTTACCGTAATACACGAAATATCCCCGTAAAGCTCATCTTCTCTTCTTTCATAATTTTCTCCCCGGCACAAAGGTTACCGAGTTACGGTGATTTAAAGAGGACTTTTAAAATGCAAACGATGGTGTTCCGTTGAAATCTAAACTGGTGTTACTAAATCCGTGGTCTGCTGTGCATTGGCTGGCATGTCATTGATCACGCTATGGTGGGCCAATTGTGGCGCGGGTGTCTAAGGTTCCCGAAATTTACTGTGAATTGACTTTTCACCTCGGCGGAAAACTGCAGGATTTAAAGGCAATGAAGACCTTTCCCTTCCTTACTGTGCGTCATAGGTGAACTATCGAAATTCCTGTCTGCTGCCAATTGCTACCTCTGTCGTCTCTTGATTTTGAGTGAACTCATTGATCAAGAAATATCCAACACAAGCCCTGTATTATTGTGTTAATAGGATTAGGGACTAATAGGATTGTCTTATCTGAACTTAACTTATCTTCTAACAATGCTCTGATAATAATGAAAATACTGAGAAGTAAATAAAAAGCTAACAACTGCATACGTACAGTCTACACTCCATACCATACAGTAAAAGTATACTGTTGACATTTTAACATTGTAGTACTATGTTGAAATACCGAAAAACAGGCTTTTTTGTGCTTAAAGGTGCAGGGTGTAAAGTTTCAGCCATTTTGATCACTTCTAAAAACATTACAAGACACTTGTGTTCGGCTTTCCTGCCATGTGAACGGAGGAGAGGCCTATATGTGCCCCTCCTGAACTGGAGTTTTATGACCCTCCTTTTTTGTGGAGCCATTCCCCCAAACCCCCATCCCTTTGATCAGGACAGGGGTCAACAAAGGGTACCCTATTGATTAAATTAGCATGATCAGGACACTGGGTCTGAGTAAATCAGACCCTTTCATCTCCACACAGACTCAGTCAGTCTCTAGGCAATTCAATCCGCATCCTTTTGTTCATCCTGTGGAGAACCCGCCCCCTCCACAACACACCCCCCCTCACTCACACCTAAGAGTAACTCAACTCTCAAAATGAGAACTCTGCGTCGGCATTAGCTGACACCCCGAGCCGGGATCCCCGGTGACGTCACTCAAAGTTATAAAACACTACCGTGCCCATCCGCCATTGCTATTCCTCGGCCATGCTGTAAGGGAGCAGACCTTCCACCTTTAAAACTAGTGTTCTCGCTTTTTTCCCGTGCACTGTTGACAGTGAGGAGATACTCCAATCCATTCATAATCGGCGGTCAACCGCCATCTTGGCTCTGGTGAGGGAGGGGCATCATACAAACCATCTACCATCTTGGTTTCCATGGTTACATTACTCACATCAATTCAATTTTTCACATCATTGCCTGAGCTTATTGAGATTATATTTGTAATAACAGCTGGAACTTCCACAGTTGGTGCTTGATTCCACCCTTCTATACCATTTGAGACTGTAATTTTAACTATCAATTTGGTTATTGATCCCTGATAACAGGGTTAGGGTTAGAGTTAAACCCACCTGTATGCTCAGAAGGGTGAGGGTGAGATGATGGGTACAACATGCAACTTCACCTCTAGATGTCAACAAATTGTACACACTGCACCTTTAAGAAAACACAAAATATTCTCAATATTTAAAAAAAGCATAATGTAATGTTTATAATTTCCTCTTCATCCTCTTTCAGGGATGTTGTGAACCTTCTGCAAGCCATAACAGGAGAGAGAAGGAAGAAGAGGAGAAAAATGTATTCCCCTCCGCAAATGAAAGGACAACCAGTTGGATCAGCCTATCAAAGTGTTAATGCTTCACTTCCACATACCAATGACTGTATGAGAATTCTGCAACCGGTGACAGCAAATTTCCTTGGTCAGTTTGTGAACACAGACGTCCAGCAGTCACAAAATGGCCATTCCCCCTACAGAGATGGAGCTCACTCCCATAGACAGTCAACACAATGGCAAACAGCAGTTGCTCATCAGAACTCTTGCTCTCCGTTAACCGTTGAGTGGAAGAAAAATAATTTAAACGGCGGGGCTTTACTTGAAGAGCACTCAATGCATTTGCAGAGCAAAAATGTGTATGTGCCTCACCAGAACTCACAGCTGAACCAACAAGTTACAGTTCGAGGGAACCAAGCAATACCAACACAATATTTCAAAGATTATGCCTTTGAGAAAATGTTTCAAAACGTAACTGAACAGCAGATAAAACCCTATACTTCAGACAGTCCAACAAATACCTTGCTGCCTGCTGACAATGATCATTTCAAAGAAATGACCCCCCCTCGCAGATGTTCCAAATCCATCCCCCCACCAAGTAATGTAGCATCTGTCTCCCAGTCTCACAGCGTTACAACAAATGGATCATCAATGGCACAGATTTGGTACAATTCCTGCACAAGTCAAAATACTAAACAATACCCTGCTCAGTTCAACTCTAAATCAACAAGCTTTACTGGACAGGCCACTTACACCAGTGCTCCAAGCTGCTCTGAGATGAAGGATGAGTTGCTCCAGAAAGCTGATGCTCAACGAAAAAAGCACATAAACAGTGAGGAAGCAATGATAATTGCAAGAATTGCTGATGATCTTTCTAAATTGTGCCCAGCTGTCTCAGATGGTCATCAACCGATGCATAATGGGTCACCACAAGACAGATGGTCAGAGCATCAAGTTAGTCAAACTATGCATCCTGTGACACCTGCTATCAAAACATTTAACTCAAATGCCCCCCAGCTCTTAAAGCCCATTCCTGGACAATGTTTGCCAGAGACTGTGACGTCAAGAACACAGACCATGTCAACAATACACCAGCAAAGTGTTGAACCACAAATCCACTCTTCTGCAACGACAGAAGAAGTAAGTAGAAATGGAAATATACAGAGCAGTGCTTTTCCCCCACTAAATAATAGCCTTGGTCAGGGAGATGCAGTTGGTTGTTCAAGTGTTGTACAACAGTTGCTGGAGCTGCTTCAGGGCACTTCACAACAGAAAAACAATGCAACATTGTCTGACACAAACAATCACAAATTGCTTTCACTCGTCAGACAAAACGATGACCCCACCCACTCATCTAGTCCTACTGGCATGCGAGCTGTTGCCGTTGTGCAGCCATTGTCACTGGAAAGCTACAAGATTGACAAAACGCATAAGTCCCCAAACAGTTTGAATAAGCTTAACGAGTGCGTGAACACAGAAATGTCATTGAGCAATCACAAGAAACATTTAAGAATACCAGCTGGAGCAGAAAACATGCAAGCTGTACATTTGAGTCAAGGATCTAATATGCCCCCAAATTATGGACCTGAAGGTTTGACACGCAACCAGTCATGTGCACATGAAAGAGAATCTGAATATTCAAGCAACCAGAGTGTTGACAGAGCGTCTAGGGCCTCCACTATCACTGATATGCTAGCAAGCCAAAATGCTCACGAGGTGCCAAAAGAACAAAACGACTGTATTTTTGACCTGATCTCTGTCCCAACAACTCCTTGGACAATTGACAAACTAACTGACCAAATAATAGTTTTAGAAAAATCCCAGAGGGAGTCAAAGGACCTAAAACAGTTTGATCTTAAAAGAGATGCAGCAACTTTTACAAGATTTTGGGGTGGCAGTATAAAAACGCTCAAGCGTGAGGCCGTGCATGAGAGCTACAAAACCTTAATCAGTGAGGTTAATGAATTGTGCAGAGATGTGAGACAAGACACTGTCATTCTATCAGAAATAAAAGGAAGCTCTAAGAAGCAACTCCGATCCTACCAGGTCCTCGAGCAGGATGAAATATTTTCAGAGCTTCCATATCAATCCTCCTGGTTGAATGTCAATGAGCAGCTAGATGACATTGACAAAGAGTTTGGCTTCCCGTGGACTTTAAGGCATCATTATCACGCACAAAGTGAGAGCCAGTTGGATGAGGTTGAGGCCATCATGAGAAATTCTGAGATTTTAAATGGCTTGCCCAGTGAGGTCTTGTCACAAGAGGAGTTTGAATGTAATGATTTGGGTGAAGAAAAAAAAGTGTCTCCTGAAATGTCAACAACTCAAACATCTGTTGCAAATGAGACCGACATCTCCAGTGATCCACTTTACTCATTTAAAATTCAAGTTTTGTCTGAAGAAGAGGCCAAAGTTATATTTTGGCAGACACAAAGTAAAGCCGTTAACAGTCACCAAACGAACATGACAAACTCCATGAAGAATGTGCAGCTTGAGCTCGGAAGTAAAGCAACTGATGTGTATGAGGAGAATAAACTAGCTGATGCTGGAGACGCACCAAATGACTCAAAAAGGGAAAATAAGAAGAACAGCTCTCAACTTAGTGAAGTTTGCTGCATTGCTCGGTGGTTAAATCAATTTGCACCTAGTGCTGTGAACTGCGAATGTAAGGAAAAGGAAGGAGATATAGATAGTGCCAAAACATTCACTGATGAAGAGGAGATTTCACAACAAAAGGAAAATCCACCACCTGAAATCAAGTCTGATCAACTATTTGCCATTGAAACTGACCATCAAATGAAGGCTGGGGAAAATGTTGAGAGTCCAATTATGCCACGCTGTCCAACTGATCAATGCAGTATTCTCAGTCCAATTACTGAACTTCCTGAAGATGCAAAAGGACCTCACTCACATTCTGAAAAGGAGACAAGGAGCATTTCCTTCTCAAGTACAGATGGCAGCCCTTTATGCACATTCTTCCTCAGCGACAGTGAAAGTGATTTGGGAACTTGGATGTCAGAACCTAAAGAAGATTGTGTCCCAGGTCACCTGAAGTCAGCCAAAAGTGATTCAAGCCATTCAATGAATGGCGAGAGGGAATTCCAAAAGGCCACAACAACTGATTTTGCAAGCCATATATCAGATGTTGACGAGGACTGTCCACAAGCTGATGAGACATCTGCATACGAAGCCGAATGTTCAATGGAAACGGAAGAGCTAACACAAGGCAGACCAATGTCTGGCCGTCAAACCACCTCAGGTGTTTATGAAAAACTTAAGAATTTCATAAGAAAGAGAGAAACTCCAAGCAGTGACAATGTCATGTTTGCTGTGATGAAGAAATCGCAGAAATGCAGACCTCCTTCGGATCCAGAGTCAGAGCTGGCTGCCAAACACTCTGTTGATCCTACTGAGAGTACACCTTTAAACACGAATGACTGTAGAACAATAAAGCTGTCCTTGTATGGGTCAGTAAATCAAAGGAAGGGCACCTTGAGAAAGTGTGTCTTTACTTCTAATATGTCTCATGGAGGAAAGAAGCCCCCAGAAGTTGTACATGTAAAACCCAATTCATCTAGGAGGATCTCAAATGTATCTCCACCAGAGCATTCAGTGAAAGCATTGATCCATGAAAAATGGTCGAAAAGCTATTTTCCAACAACAGATAAGAAAGTTAAGGAAAAAAAAACTACCAAGGAAAAGACCAAGAAACCCCACACCACTAAAGAGCTGTCAGTTTGCTCTGAAGGTATTCGGAAAAAATATCCATTTCCCCGCCGGAATCTGAGGAGGAGGCAAATCCTTCTAAACAAACTCAAATCTGGAGAGGAGAATACGAGGAAGAGAGTGGCTACACTCAAAGCACCTGAGATAACCAAGAGAAGCAAAGATGAAAATGGAAGCCATACTGCCACAATTCATCGGGGGATTGTCCAGAGGTGATGCCAAAACCCGCCAGCAATCGAGATCTACTCGTCACGGACAAGGAAACAACTCGCCATGTGTCAGGTAAACCAGAACATAAAGACGGTATGAAGTCATGGTGTTTGTATTGTGAGACAACTCAGGGTTGTGGTTTCATTGCCTACACAGATTGCACATCTCTCGGTACTTCTTTCTCTTGGACTTTAACTAATATGCATATCAACAATGTGTGTGTTGTTCTGCAGCCCCTGCCAATTATTTGCAGATGTTTCCTCTTGTTGGGCAGCCTCAGAGCGACCCAGCTCTTCAACCTTCTTGATTGTTTGGTAGCCAGGCTGACCCAACCAGCAGCGACAAAGATGATAATGAATGTACTAGTTGTTGTCTACTAGACTCCGATAAATCCAGTCTCCCGCGTACACCCTGTACTTTGAAATAGCATGAGCTGGATGAGCAACATGTTATACATAATTTGAAATATATTTGAACCATTTTGGGAGTCCACAAATGCCCACAAGGTTTGCCATCAAGGTTATTTCATTCGTAAAACCAGAGATCAAATAAACACAGTACTGTGCAGGCATGAGGTTACATCAGGTCAATTTTGTTTCCACCAATGAAGTACTGCTCTATAGAAAAAAATGGTTTGAAGGCAACGAGGAGTCACACCAAATATTGATCTAAGTTAGATCTGTCATCTGTTATTTCACCTTGAGTTTTGTTCACCCAAAGCTTGGCCCTCTTTTCTTTTCTTTCTTCTCTCAGATAAGTCTAATGTCGTGGTTGGAAGCGGCTCAGAGACTAACTCCAGAACAAGAGGTCATCACCGTCCCAAGAAGTCTGACTGTCAGCGGTCACCTCACTTCTCAAGCAACTAAGAAGTTCATGAAGAAATCTAAGCAGAAGACACCACCATCCATCGATAGATAAGATGCAAGCACTAACTGCATAATATACAGACAGGAAGTGCAATGACTTGCTTTGTTTTGGTTTTTCCATATTCTGTATGTAGTAGTATAGTACATATCACAACTGAGTCATGTCACAACTTGTTTACAGTGAACGTGAGTGTCATACACTTGAAGTAAATTTAATGGTGTCAGAAAAATATTCTGTACTCTTTAGTGTTTGCAAAATGTATATACCCCCCCATAAATAAATCAATACAAATATTTTTATTGAGAAACATTGATGTCTTCCATTTTCTAAGGTATAACTGATCTATTTGTTTATTCTTTGGAAACTCCTACCTATCCCAGACTTGACAATCCTGTTTACAGCACATACTTCGCCTATCATGACATTTGGGTGTACGTTTTCACAAGTGTTTTCTTGGGCTAATTATGAGATTATGAATAAACTTCCCAAAAGCCAGCATAACTTATAGATAGCATGCAAACACTCAATCTGAGAGCAAGGGACTCATACCTGGGTGTCCTTTAATATGATATGAAACTATGAGATGGTGAGATGAATATAAAGTGTTTTTTGATCAATATAATCAGATTTTCAGTTTCCTTGTTTTCATGATTTTACCGTTCTGGTGTATTTATATTCCCCTCTTTCTTTGAATTCATACATTGCCTGAGTCACCTATACACCACAGTAAGAGAAAGGCAAGAGCGAGGAGCGAGGTCCCGAGAAGGTCTCCGAGGGCTGTGAGGTAGGGTATTGAGTGACTGTCGGGGTCTTTTTGTCTCCGCCACAACCAGTGGACCATGCAGTCGGCGACACACAGCAGAGAGGAGACCTACGAGATGAAAACTCCCGAGATTTACAAAAGAGCACTGATGATGTCTGCAGAGCAAAATGAAACGGCATGCTTAACCCACCTGAATCAGGGAGGCGGACAAGAAGGCGATAATCAGGAGAGGACTGGGTAATGTGTGGCCCCCTTTCATCAGGTGGATGGCATATAAGAAGATGAACTGACCCGGGATGACCAAAAGAAGGAGGATCCGAGCAGAACGATGGTTTGCTCCTACGACAGCAAAGCCGAACCTCAGTTATTTGAAGTGGTAAGTGCATGGTCTATAGCACATGTGTCAGACTTGTGGCCCCCAGGCCAAATGTGGCCCACAAGATCATTTCATGTGGCTTGAGAACGTAAAGGCCGATGATTGATTGTCTGAAAGTAAAAAGCTAAAGCATGCATTGCCCATGAACTCTTGTGAATTACACATGCCACTTTTTAAAATATGTTAGGTAGTCATCACATTTAGTCCCACAATTAAAACCAGCCTGTTAGAGCCGCCATAATGCTGATGTGGCCCTTGGTGAGAATGAGTTTCACAGCCCTGGTCTACAGTCAACTGAAATCTGTTAACCTGTGTTTGACCACCATATGACCTGTGTGCATGCACCACCACTAGATGGCGCCATTGGCCTGGTTAGGTAACAGAAGCAGCTTAGTGTGCCAGCTTGTTGATTGGAAAAAAATTCCAAAACACGTCAATATCGCATATGATTAGTAGCCAGGGGGCACAGGGGGCTCCTATTGGCTGCTGAACAGTCCTCATCCTCATCACCCCCTTTGACCGATAAGAACCATTCTACTGGACCCGGAGTTCCCATC
>JAFBJT010110116.1:61519-76360 GCA_016785325.1 Chascanopsetta lugubris | reverse complement strand
AGATAAACAGAGGAACATACAACGTACAGATAAACAGAGGAACATACAACGCACACGGAAACAGCCGTGATTTTCAAGAATGTCCAACAATTCTCTCGTGTTTGTCCTTCACAAAAAATGCAGGAAGCTCTTTAGTTCGGCTCCATTAAAGGCGAAATGGAGCGCCAGCAACTATTTCTATAGGGATCTTTTGACAAATTCACACACACACACACACACACACACACACACACACACACACACACACAGACACACGCGGTTGCTCTCAAGGGGCCGGTTTTAATTGTGATCTCAATGTGATCACAACCTGACACATAACTGTCACATAACAAAATAACTGTCCTCATATCTGATTATTATTTATTCATCTGTTACTTCAGTGAAAAAGGGTTGTATATACATTTCCATACATGTTACACCTGTAAACACTGAACATATAGTTATACATAAAAAGTGGCCTGTGTGATTTACTAGAGTTCTTGGGCTTTGGACGTTTACGTTGAGACGATCACATCCTTTGCGCTCGGGCCACAGAAAACACACCTTCCTCTTTACTGTGACTTTGATTCTTAAAGAGACATGAAAGTATTATTTGGGTTTTCCTTGAGGCAGACTAAGTTAAATGAAGAGGCCTCCCCCTGATGCTAGACCTTGCAAATGAACCACACAGGGTGATTTGACTAAGCACACACACACACGTACACACACACGTACACGTGCACGTGCACAAACATACACACACACACACACAGAGACACAAAGGGGCTTGATTGGGAGTGGACTGCTCTCACCTTGTTAAGAAAGCCCTTGAGCACGCTGGCAGCTTTCACCGACAGAGACCTTGGGATGCGAATGGGCTTCTCAAGAATAACTGTTGGCAAGAAAAGAGGAGAAGGACAGCAACAAAAGAGAGAGAGAGGGGGGGGGGGAATGAAAAGGACAATCGTGAGCAAGGATGGGGGGATGATTCACCGTCCGCCGTGCCCGTGGGTGACCGTGTCTGCTGTGTGGGCGTCAAGGGGAGACGATAGAGACGACCTCATTCTGTTCTTTCACTCACTTTGCACACTCGGCCTTGAGACTCCCACAGCTCAACGGCGCCGAGGACAAAAACACATTGAATTTTTTTTTTTTTTTTATCCTCAAAACCGAAATCCAAGGATGCGTCGCTGCTCAACACATTAGTGTCTCATGCTGAGGTGAGCGCACTCTCTGTTCTCCTGCTCCGTTCACATTTGAGTTCTTACGCATTTGATGACCGCCGTAAAATCTAGAGTTTCAAACTGACGTGTGTGAAATACGAGGTCCGCCATTACGGCTCGACTTTGAATTGGACCGTGGTTTTTCATCCCAACGTCATCTCGTCGATATATTTGTGTCGCGTTTCAACCGGCGATAAAATTGAGCGGAAAATGACAAACTCTGGAAAGAACTGCCCCTCTATGATGCAAATCCCACTTTATAGCTGGTTTCACCACATGTCAAATGTTGCCTGTCTCACTCCATGTCTGTATGGAGCTTTGAGTTGGCGTGGGGGCGGGGGGGCTGCCACCCACAGCAGGTCCTCGCACAGGGTGTAGCATTGTGGCATATGGCGAGGGGGGGCTCCTGTGGTGACTGGGTTGGTTTCTGTGGGCAGGCACACGTCCAAGAACCCGGTGTGGGGCCGGTAGGAGTGTCAGGGCAGCAGAAGGGGCAGATGCTAAGCATAGTACCTCGCCATTCGCCTCAAAGTCCCAGCAGAGACGCACAATTTGTCACATGAGGCCACCGTAGCATGGAGGAATTTCTGCCATAGAGGACCATGAGAGAGGGAGGGGGGAGGGGGGGTGGGGGGGGCAGGACCATATGGATCAAGGAAACACATATGCAAATAGAGGAGTAGATATTGCAGATGTTCCTCGATAATCTCTGATCATTCACCAGCAGTTGGGTCGTTTTGGTCCAAGCCTTCCAATAAAGGCATTCCATTCTATTCTCATTTGCATACAATACTGAGCTATTTAGATCATTGATTATACATGTTATAGTATGGAAGGGCGGCAGTGGATCAGTGGTTATAAAAGGTTACTGGTTCGAATCCCAATCGGACCCTACTGACACCGATACCCCAACTGGCCCCATGTGCACTGGTAGAAATACCTCGTGGACCAGACTCCTGGATAAGCGGTTGAAGATGACATGATATGACGACCCACATTACTGAGGGACCCTGAGACCCTCAGACCCTGAGGAGGACCACTCAACCTTTCTATTTGTTCTTGGGCTTTTAGGATCCCAAAATATAACACTCACAACTCAGCCACACATACACCTGTACTTGGTAAGGTGGTTACAAAATGGCTGACACTGATCTTTTTTGAGTTATATATGTTTTTAGGGTAAACATGTCGATGCAAAATGTTGCTTCAAAGTCCTTTTTTCCATTGGATCTGTAGATCATTTAAAGGTGAAGCTGCATTACAGACCATAATATGCTCGGCCGATGATAACGTGTGACTGAAGCAGATGGTCCCGAGCCCCCTCAGATTACAAATTGTGTGCGTGCAATAATCGTCCTCAAATTACAATCATTTCAACCCATTGGTGCAACGCTTTCCCACCCGGCAACTCTGTTCACTACAGTCTGTCCTCTAACTGATGGAACTCTCACACAGAAGCCCCTCAGACCCTCAGACCCTCAGCCCCTCAGGCCCTCAGCCCCTCAGCCCCTCATACCCTCAGACCCTCAGACCCTCAGCCCCTCAGACCCGCAGCCCCTCAGCCCCTCAGCCCCTCAGCCCCTCATACCCTCAGACCCTCAGACCCTCAGCCCCTCAGACCCGCAGCCCCTCAGACCCTCAGCCCCTCAGCCCCTCAGGCCCTCAGGCCCTCAGCCCCTCAGCCCCTCATACCCTCATACCCTCAGACCCTCAGACCCTCAGACCCTCAGACCCGCAGCCCCTCAGCCCCTCAGCCCCTCAGCCCCTCAGACCCGCAGCCCCTCAGCCCCTCAGGCCCTCAGGCCCTCAGACCCTCAGACTCTCAGACCCTCTGGCTCACTTTGCCTGTTCTTTTCACATTACCCCCAAATGAGATCTTTATTTACATAATAATAATTGATTGTATTTGTTTCTTCTAGACACTCAAAGTGCTTTACAACAACCACCATTATGTAACACCCACCTGGGTGATGCACGGCAGCCATTTTGTGCCAGAACGCTCACCACACACTAGTTAGAGGTGGAGAGAGGGGAAGTGATTTGAGCCAATCACAAGACAGGGATGATTAGGTGGCCAGATGGACGAAGCCTGGGAGTCAATGTACATGAGGAGCGGGTCCGCTCTGTGGGGGCCGCCATGTTTTGATAGTAGCCTCGAGCGGACACAGTAAACATCAGAAGGGTGAGGGTGAGGTGATGGATAACCCATGCAACTTGACCTCTAGATGTCACCAAATCTGACACACTGCACCTTTAAATCATAGATGCATTTTCCAGTTTGCAGTCACTCTTGGCCCTTTTTGACAAGCTTTTATCTGGCTCAAAACATTAGCAATGCTAAAGTTCCAATTTTATTTAAAGAGCGAGAGAGAGTGGTCCATGGGACACAATAACACATTTAAGTGATTATAAATGAATGAAAATGTCTGAACGTTATTTTTTTTGTAATATTTTTTAGAAGCGACAAAAATGACCAAAATCCTACACACTGCACCTTTAATGTCAATCAAATGCGCTCGAATGTGCAACTGTTTCCCACTGTTTATTTGACCTCGGAAAGCACTCGAAATATTTGTTTTGTGCTGTCTTGAATAAAACTGACATCTGAATTAGAAATACACACATCACTGAATTAGATACACATGCCACGTACACGCCCCCACACACGGTATTAAACACACTCCGCTGGTCACAGAGGAAAATAATGCAGTAAAGTAAGAGTGATTCAAATTCAAGAGAATTAAAATTAGCCTTGATTCTTGGCATATCGTACACGCTCATATCTAAGCCTGGATTTACGCAGACATTAATCCTTTACGGCCCGAAGCTGATTGTTTTTTTCTATTCCATGGAATCTCTTCCAAACACTCAGTGCATCACTTGTGCGTCATATACAGCTTTGAATGAACATGTTTTTCGTTGAAATGGAACCAATCTCAGGATTCATGTTCACCACTCTCGGCGCTCGGTATCTTTATAACCGTAGACAATGTGGTTAGGGGCTGGCAGCATTCCCTCTGACGAGACACAGACAGATGTACAAATATGCCGTTTCCTTGACCGCAGTGTTTAGAATTATTATTATCATTAGGACGAAAAGCATTTGATGAAAATTCATCCAGATGAAATGATCGTTCGAGGACTGTGAGAGCTACAGACACCAGATGTCTTTCTTTTCCGTTTAGTGTTTTTTTTTATTCTTTGTTTTTTTTGGTCCACGACAACATTATCATCAGCCAAGTTAAAGGATGTTTTACAAACCAATTATAGACTCCATATAGAATAGCATCTAAATATTTCTGACATTTACGTTTGGCACAGAAGGCAGCGTGCGGATATGCTGGAGTTAGTTGAAGTTTGGAGGCCGACATTTGGCTGCAGCACGTAAACTGCTGTAAATTGCTCCGTGAGTTTAGTACCAAGACTGGATGAACTGCATCATACTTTGGATGAAGAGTTCCCTGAAACATTGTGAGGATAATTGTAGTTTCTAGCTGATTAAAACATTTCCCCCAGCAAACTTCTCCTCGGTGCTAAAGGACACTTTTTCCATTTCCACGGAGCAGATGCTCATTATTCAAAAAGCTTGAAAGGTGAAGTGTGTACAATTGCAGTCATTTTTGTCACTTTTGAAAATATCACAAACCAATTACATACTGACATTTCCATGAATTTATAATGAACTAAGTCTTTTTTCCCCCGTTACCTTTAAATGAGCCCATTAATGTATATTCACATGAGGAGCGGGTCCTCTCGACGGGGGCCGCCATGTTTTCATAGCAGCCCAGAGTGGACGCACTCTAAACATCTTTTTGTCGATCACAGGTTTTCCTGCCTGATCAGAAGAGTGAGGGCGAGGTGATGAATACAACATGAAACAACTTCACCTCTAGAGGTCACCAAATCTTACACTCCGCACCTTTAAGTTCAAATCAAATCACACTAATTGTAGACAGGAACTATCCAATCTACCTCTTTTTTTAAACCATATTTGCCCTTAAGCTCCTCCCCCTGTGAGCTATGGGAAGAAACCCCAAACCACTGTGGTTACCTTGAAAGAGGTAATCCTCCGTGTTCATGTCCGGATTATCCGTGATGATGTCGAACGGAGACCTTCCCGCCATCATCTCGAACATCAGCACGCCGAGAGCCCACCAGTCCACACTGAAGCCTGGGGCAGAACGTCCCGTCAGAGCGACACGTGTGTGAAGCATCATTCAACATTTCATTTCCTGTTCGATGTCACAGACTGATGTTCTTCTGTTGCAAGTGTCATTATATTTGGTGCATTAGGCACCTTTTAAATCATTTGTTTGAACTCACGTTTCAACACTAATGAGTGAACAGACCGTTACTTCAAGCCCATAAATGAAATTCCAAAGTCAAAAAATGGCCAACTTCAGGGGTGAATTCAACGTATTGAAAACCTGGCACAAACTACAATTTCGCCAACTGTACGGGGGATGAATTTTTTTCTAACTTGCTTTGATTTTTTGCTATTTTGAATGTAGGGGCGTGGCCTCTTGAGTGACACCTGGGCTGGTCCTCCCCCAGCTCTATCTGCGCTCCGCCACTCTGCAGAAACCTATGGCCGATGTCACGGACGCTACATCCGTCTTAATATACAGTGTTTGCATGAACACACTGATATTTTCATGAAGTTATAATTTATTATGAAATTGACTTTTTTTTTTTTCATTATCCTCAAATGAGCCAAGACCTTTACAGTTTTAAAAACTGAGGTCTATCATAGGTTCTCCTGCATGCTCAGAACGCTGAGGGTGAGGTGGTGGATACAACCTGCAACTTCACCTCGAGATCGAGTCGCCAGATTTCTACACACTGCACCTTTAAGATGAGCGTCACAGAAGAATGCGAGCCCTCGCAGACTCACCGTAGTCCTCTCCTCTGAGGATCTCGGGCGCGATGTAGTTGGGCGTTCCACAGAAAGTACTCGTCGTGTCTCCTGGTCTAATCCCTTCCTGGGTTGAGGCACAAGGGGGGAAAGACAAGCGCAAGAGAGGGGATTCATAAGTACTTCCAGTCCATGTTGACCCAATAGATTCTTAATGGAAACGTCAATCCCTCTTGTACCTTGCACATGCCATAGTCGGTGATCTTGATGTGTCCCTCGTGGTCCAAGAGAACATTGTCCAGCTTAAGATCCCGATAGATGATGCCCTTTTCGTGCAGGAAGTTCAGCGCGATACAGATTTCAGACGCGTAAAACCTGTGGGGGGCAGGAGGAAGTGAGACTGGAGACCGGCCGATGCTATAAAGACATTTTCTAGCATACGGACTCGGTCCCTGGTCCAGGGAATGGAGTTCGGAGTTGGCCTTCCATCAATGCCCGACACCGCAGGAGGCTCTGCACTGACACGAGCACAACAACAGCAGGTCGGACGGGATGTAATCACGCGGTGTATATTCCACTTACAGCACCTCCACACCAGCGTTAGCGCTCGTCACCAAAAAACACATTTGCCATGTTCATCTAAATCCAAAAAATCCCATTTTCAGCCTCCGGCTGAGACGGCGTCACCTTCAGAATTGGGGCGCGGTGTGAGATCACAACAAAGAAATGACAGGTTGTGTCTATTGATTAAGATGTGAGAGAATAACACATGTCGTACTGTTGTGTATGTGTCCTATATATCTCCTACAGCTGTGTATCTATGGACAGAAACCTCAAGCACCACTACTGCCAAAAAAAAAAAAAAGAAGCTAGATCCCCCTGTTTACGACACTGCCTGTGTGTGTATGCCGTTCCTGAGACCCCCGGACTTTTTGATTTGTCAAAACGATATAAAACACAAGTGCGGCATCTGATCCGCGAGTTGTGAAGAGCCGACGACAGGAAACATATTCAAAAGTCAACATTAGTTTTTTTCGCTTCCTACTGATTTGGCAGGGATGTGTGGGGCCCGTGTGTGTGTGTGTGTGTGTGTGTGTGTGTGTGTCTGCGGTGAGTCAGTGCCATTCTTCCTCTGCATGTGTAGGCTGTGTGTTTTCTGTCTCTGGGAGATAAGCCGTCTTTAACACTGATGAGCCCCTCTTCGTCTGCCCGCCGCAAATCCACGATTGTCAAACTCCGGAGGAGAGACGGCGGCGGCGGCGGCGGCGGCGAGGGATGGGATCTCGAATCCCACATCGCTCCCCCACGTCCTCGCTGTGACGGGCCTCATTGTGCGCCCTCGTTTCGTCGCTGCCGTCAGAGCCATTGAAGGCGCGTCCTATCGGCAGCGCCGCCCGCCGCCCACCGCACGGGGGGGGGGGGGGGATATGCAGGGGGGCTCCTACGTGAGAGCGCGGCTCATGAATATGTACAATGGTTACGCGTGATTAACATGCTGCTTTGCATATGTGCAGCAACAGTCTCCAGAATACAGATTGCAGGGGCCGATTGGGGCCCAACGCTGCCTCTCTAAATTACCGCGCCTTTGATCCGGCGTTTATCAGAGCCGTGCCTGGAGAAGCCCGTTCGTAGACGGGCACAATGAATTATGCTCGTTATGTTTCTTGGAGGTGGAGAAAAAAAGTGCTGGATTCGGTTTTTTCCGGCGGTGCCACGTCTGCGCGCGGCCGCGACTACGCGCTGGACTTGAGAGGATGATGCTCGCGCTGCGTTTCGCACATCCAGCACAAAGAAGGTGGAGGGGAAAAAAGCATCTAAAGCCACATGCATGGATGCGCGCACACACACACACACACACACACACACACACACACACACACACGTACACATTCCCGTGCCATGATATTTCAAACCGACCGGAGGAGAAGATATGACTGGTCTCCACCATCAGTGCAGTTCCCATCGACATGTTAGAAATCTGTTCTCCCACATTCACGTCCCCTTGTTGTGGCTTGAGAGGTCAAAGTGACCTTGACCTTTGGCCCCCAAATTCTCATGATTTCAAGTGAATGGTGGTGCTTATAGAATTTTTAAAAAAATTTAACATTCTGAAATTATGATTTATATCAGTCCATGTGACTAAATACAAAGAGTTCCCCTGTGCTCTGAAATACAGGAAAACAGCGGATTAATAAAGTGGGACTTTTATTTTGAAGGTTTTGAAAGTGAGGGGAGGCGCTGTGAGCGGAGGCTACCGGACGCGTGACAGACACACACACAGGAAATTGAAGCATTTCAAAATAAAAGCATATTTAGGCACATCTTCTAGCTAATACTCGACTCCGCGCGCCACATTGAACAATGCATCAACCCCAAGAGCACCATGTTTCAAATGATCCTATCACCAGGGCCGGCTCTACCGCGCGCCACATTGAACAATGCATCAACCCCAAGAGCACCATGTTTCAAATGATCCTATCACCAGGGCCGGCTCTACCCAAAGTGCCCCCCCCCCCCCCACACACACATCCCACCCATCAACATGGATCTGTCCATTTGGACTGGTGTGCTACGTTTACCTTGCGTGTTCTTCTGGGAGCTTCCGTTGCCGCTGCATGTGAAACATCAGGTCGCCTCCGTTCACGTACTCGATCACCAGAAATAACCTGGAGAGCAAAGCGTGATGGAAAAGGTGCATCAGCGCTGATGTTGCGCGCAGGCGATCAAAAGGGAGAGCGCCGATACACAAGCTTTGTATCCCGGAGGTAAAGAGATGTAATATTCTCTCTGATTCCAGTCAATTGATTTCTTGTCTTTGAATTTAATTCTTCCCACACACACGTGCCGCGACTCACACCTCCCTAATGTCGAGAGGGAAGCGGCGCTCGGGGGTACGAGGCTCAGATCAGCTCTCGTCCCATCACACATTCCTTTACAGAGTCCAGAAGAAGGACTTCTTCAGTGTTTCCACAAAAGCCCGTTATCTCGGTGACTTTGCCACACGCCTCCACGCCGCAAAGTTAAAGAGAGAAATGTAAATCTTCCATTTCGTTTTGATCAAAAACACGTTGAGTGCTGTTTTTTCATGATTCAATCAAAGTGATTCAGCTTCGGCGGAGGTGCCACTCCGCATTCTGTCATTCTTTAGGCAAGGCCTCGGCATAACAGGTGCCAGCAGGGGAGGAGCCACAGGAAACAACATAAAGGCGGCAGAGAGAGAGCATCCAGATGGCTCTTGTTCAATGAGGGGCAGCAGTGGGGGCAGTATAGAAAACCACTTGGACTCCGACCAGGGTCCGATCAGCCTCGGAGGGGTCACCTGGTGTCCGTCGCAAGACCCGGAAAACCCGATGACACCCGGACAATCAGGATGATGTTCACTTGTTTTTACTGATTTGTTTGTTCTATATCTATATGTATTATTATTATTATCATTATTATTATCATTATCATTATCACCATTATTATTATTATTATTGTCATTATTGTTATAATTATTATTGGCATTATTATGGTTATGATTATGGTTATGGTTATGATTATCGCTACTACCACTTCTACTATTCTAATTGTATCACTGCGATCACTTCTGTGTCACTAGTACAAATGGTCGGCGCAGTAGTATCATCACTGGTAAATCGTATGTCCAATGATAATTGTTTACCTTTTTGCGTAAGTTTCTCGTCTCTATCTTGTGTAGAATGTTTTCTCCTTTTTACTTTGAATATGTGTCTCTTTTTTTCGAAGTGTTTCCGTTTGTGTTTGAGTTGTTGAGGCTGAGTTTTCTCCTCTGGTAAACTTCAAGGACACAGTTTGCTGACTCAGATCCACCACTGTCATTCCTCTCAGGCATTTTCTTATGTTTAACAAGTTTACTATTTTTTTTTATTTTTTTAAAAGTTTTAAGGGTTAATCTCTGAGCATCTGCAGCATCTCTGACTATCTAGATCTTCTTCCTGCAAAAGTCAAATGTAATTGATTGATGAGGTGATTGATGCTCTGTCAGGCCATGGTGACTGAGGCCTGGTGCACACGAGAGGACTTCAAACTGCTGAGGTGTCCTTGAGCAAGACACCAACACTGCAGCTTATCAAAAGACTATATCAGAATGTGTGTCAGGTCTGATGGCATCACACTTACAATATCAATTACTTCTTTTTCATAACAACAATAATACATGGGTGATTAGAACACGGTTCGTCGTTGTGTGGGCGATCATTAAAAGGAGAGAGAGAGGCCGACCTCCTCCATCCCTGAAGAAGAACACTGACAAAGCTGCCGGCCAGTGTGTCGTCGTGCTCTTACCGACTTTCTGTCTGGAAGCAGGAGTGGAGGCCCACTAAGAACGGGTTGGTGGACGCCTGCTCAAACACATGCTTCTCTGTCTGCACCCAGTCGATGTCCTGCAGAGATGAAGGCAAGAGGAGAAGCTCAGCGAGCGTGATGTCACATTCCCACACACAGACAGAGGAGGACGGCAGAGAGAGAGTTGGTGCAGGGCGAGCTCCTGGCGCTCAGGACGATCTGGCGCTGTGCTGAGATCAGCGCGCAGCTGGAACACGCATCCCTGCAGCCCCTCGGTCACATGACGCGGACGGAGAACCAACAGAGCCTTTCAGGTACCATGCAATCGATGAAAATAGAATAATAGCCACCGTCGAATCCAGCTCCATGGTTTTCGACTCTCTGAATTCCGAATTTTCAACTTTCAATTTTTTATTTCTAAATTTTCCATCTTTTATTTGTTGGTTTTTATTTTCTATTCATCTGTTTATTTTGAGTCAGTCACTAACAAGTCATTTAACTGATATTTTTTTGTGTAAATAAACTTGTTGATTTTCATTTTGGTTTTCATTTATAAGAATTGACTCAATTAAATCTCTCCACTTTTCACTGTACTTCCATTTTTTCTCGACTGTCTGAAATATCTCTTTTTACTGCACAGAGACATCGTGATTTATGTAAACGTTGAACACTGTTGCGATTCCTAATGTATGCTTTATATTTTCTACTGTTCTGCACTATGTTTCTATCTCACTTTATTCTTCTTATCTTCCTGAGACATTTGATGATTTGGGCATTTGATTAGTTACCACACATATTTTAACTAAAGGGAACTATAAAAAGACACAATGATGATAGTACACTTAAGTGCAATTCTCCTCAACCTTCCCCTCGAATTACGTCTGTAAAGTAAATAAAACTATGAAAAAACAACATTGCAAGTCAAGAGGTGGTCACTCGTGATTAGTTTCTAAAGCACGTGTCTCTTATTGGTTGAAATTGTTAGAATGGAGGTGGAGCAGAAGTGTCTGTAAGGATACAACACATATTGAAGGTATAACACCACAATAGACGCCACTGCGCCTGATAGCAAATTCCTTTTGGTCGACTCATTATAACCAGGGGAGTTTAGAATTATGCGAAACCACCACTAAACATCTCATGTTGGTCATCTGCGCTGCTCAGAGGAGCTTGTGCAGGCTTCCTTTGATGTCCTGCAAAGATTAATTATTCAATTACTGTACATGGATATTTCCATGAATAAATAAAAATGGGATGTCCAATCAAAACACAACCATTTTCTCAAATCGGTCTTATCAAGGCAAGTACGAGTCGGAGTCCTGTTGCTTTTTTTTTTTTTTATCTCTGCCGATGAGAGAATGAGCTGCTGGAGGAAGGAGGCGGGATCAGGGAGTGAACACGCATTCGGGTGTCCATGCTTTGATGTTGCTCTGCTCGGTGGTCCCACTCTCTCTGGCAGTACTTCAGACTGTGGGGTGTTGATACAGGGGTTGAGCAACGGTGCCATCTAGTGGCTTTACATCACGGCACGGTAAGCAGGATTCAAAACTCCCATGAACAGTCTCATTTGTTAAAGGTGCAGTGTGTACGGTTTCTGTCGATTTTGTCACTTAGAAAAATGTTACAAAACAATTACATATTGACATTTTCATGAATTTATAATCACCGAAATGTATTTTTTATATTTTTTTCCCGTTACCCTTGACTGAGCCGATGAATATATTTTCGTGAGGAGCCGGTCCGCTCCATGTCTCTCCACCGTGTTTTTACAGGAGCCCAGAGTGGACAAACTAAACACCTTTCCAGCTCTTATGGCCGCGGGCGAGGTTCTCCTGCAGCTCAGGAGGGTGAGGGTCAGGTGATGGATGCAACATACAACCACTTCACCTCTAGATGTCGCCACATTTTACACACTGTGCCTTAAATTCAATATTGAGAAATTGTAAAGTTAGAGTTCACACTATTGTAATACATGACTTGAGAGAGTGAAACAAACTCCACTTGTGAATTTGGCCGAGATCAACATCCTGTTGAACCACATTTTGTTGCTGTTGCTCTTAATAAAACAGAATGTGTGAACTTACAAAAAAAAATGTATTAATTGATGAGAGGTAGTTTCCATTTGAATAATTTGGGAAGAATAGTTTGACAATGAGGGGAATTAAGCTGAAGACTGATCAATGATCAAAATAAAACAGTAAGAGACGCCCCCCCCCCCCCCCCCCCCCCGGGATCCATCATGAGTGCAACAGAGGCACAAATGATGAATAAATATAAATAGATAATATATATTTAATAAAAATAAAATTTAAAAAAAGCAAATCAGCTATTTCAGCATGAGACAGTGGAGCCATAGATGCGATGTTCTGAGCGCTAATGTGATGTATGTCACCTCTGCAGAGGAAGTCACATGGGCACCGTTCCTCTCCACCTGCTGCACCCTCCCTCACCTCAGCGCCTCGAAATGCTTGATGTGTTCATGCAAAGTTCAAGTTTGAAAATGGCTGTAACGCCCTCGTGGTTAGAAAACGCCGTGTTCAACCTAATCCAAAATAATCGGACGCAAAGACTAAAGGGATCCGCCTGACTGAGAATCAGCTCCGTGAAAACAGGCCGATGCAATTCAGGAGCGCGGAGCATTTGAAAGAGCCTGAAGACGGAGCGGCGCAGGAACAAAGCCCAGGGCGAGCGGCTCCATTCAAACCAGTGATCAACTCAGACTGTCCGCAGACAATCCCCCCCAAACTGGGAGGACTCCCACTTGCCTTTCATCTCCTCATTCATCGCCTCCAAAGCCACGTTACATCCGGATTCGTACCTTCTCCAGTTTGACGCCCACACATTCCTGCCTCCTCTTTTTCCTTTTTTTGCCTGTAATTCATAAAGCGCTGTGTCTGTTTCCTTTCCTCCCACGCTCCGTCTTTACACCTCTTTCCCACTTCCTCTTTTCCATCCACTTCTCTCAGATGCCTTTTCTTTACTCGCCCCTTTCTTCTCTCTCTCTCTCTCTCCCTTTATATATATCCTTCTCTGCTTAAGTTGCACATGCCCATCCCTTCATTTGTCATCAATCACCATCCAGCCCTTCCCAGGTGCTTGTGGGCCACAGTGTATCTGCAGTGAGCATTTTCCAGACATATCATATACATGTCATTTAGATACTGAATCATTTGCTGTCCTGTTTTTCCTCAGACCAAAGTTCATAACTTTTCAAAATAAAACGTCCTGAATAGCACTTGATTCATGACCTGGCCAGAACAAAACAAAACCTAGAACTGGGAGGGCATTTCTCTTTTGGGCCCCGTTCAGAGTGTTTGTAGGAAGTGTTGGTTTGTTTATTCACAACATTTCTAATTGTGCTAATCCTGCGTTAGCGCGAGAAGACGAGCTCTCCAGAATAAGAGCGGTTGCTTTGGTTGTGTTTCAGATGGAGATTTACACGTTTTTATGTGTAAAAATCCTTGAATCTGATTGAAATCATTCTGATTCGAAATTCCAACAGGAGCTTTAAAGGAAGTGAAGCATTTATGATCCGCTGATACACGACATGTCATCAGAGTCATCTGTACTGACGTGCGCAAACATGTCCATCTTTCCAAAAAATATCGTGTGATTTCACCTGTGTTGTAAACAAATGCTGTACTTTGAAATGAAAAGTCAAGTGTACTTGATTGATCCAGAGCTACCATGAGAATTTAAAGGGGAGTTCAGATGTTTCTGATCAGTTTTCTTATCAAGAGACTTAGTGTTTATTTTCATATTCTTCTTTTGGATTCGATGGAGTGAAAACATGAGTGTGGAGTGAGTATGTGTGAGAGGTCATTTACATCCAAGATGGCAGCTGTTTTTTTCATGTCATCCTTTGACGTCTTTCACCATGTTTCTATTCGTTATGGAAACAAAAAATATGTGAACATTTGAACGCGTTATTTGAGCCCAAACAGGAAGACATGAACAAGGGCCTTTATGCACTCTGAGTAAGAAACAATGAAATAATGAATGAATTAAAGGTGCAGTGTGTAAGATTTCAGTGGCTTTTGTAACGTCTAGAAATATTAATTAAACAGTGGAACTAAACAAATACATACAGACATTTTAATGAATTCATAATCACCTAAAGTTTCTTTTTTTAAATAAGCAAAGCAATGTTTACTTTCATGAGGAGCGGGTCCTCTCTACGGGCGGCGCCATGTTTTTACAGTGGCCCAGAGTGGACACGCTAAACATGTTTTGAGTTTTAATGAAGTCCACCATAGGTTCTCCTGCTTGGTCAGAAGGGTGAGGATGCGGCGCTGCAACTTCACCTCTAGATGTCACCAAAACGCACACACGGCACGTTTAAAGGTACAGTGTGTAAGAGTCGGTGTCATCTATTGGGTGGAAGCTTGTGAGTTATTTCAGTTTACAATTGTTTTGTCATCCTCGCACCACAAAAAACGACCGACCCTCTCACACACAGCACCTTTAAATGTCAGTCCC
>JAFBJT010110116.1:47705-59006 GCA_016785325.1 Chascanopsetta lugubris | reverse complement strand
CTTTTGCGACTGGAAAAACATGGCAGCCTCCAGAGAGAGAAACCCGCTCCTCCTTCTTTTAAGGTGATGGAAAAAAATAAAAGATTCATGTGATTGTAAATTCATGAAAAATGTCCGTCGGTAACTGTCGTAAACTCAATCTCACCCCTGCACCAACTCAACTCCAGACACCCGGCCCTCTCCCTGTTCAATCCTCCAATCAGAAGCCTCTAAAGAGTTGTTGCAACCTCCCGTTTCTTCCTCCTCGATGTCTCCTGTGTTTCGGGTCTGAGTTCAACTTAAAAACCACTACACCACAGAAGTGAATCCGTGGTGTTCTACTTCCTATTCAGCCCCTATTTCGTCCCTCAGCTCAGTATGAATATGATTTTAATTGATCCGTTCTCATTGGTTACGTTTCGTTAACTCCAAATCGGTTGAGTTTGACTTCCGGTGGAGTCAGTCAATCTTTTTGACCTCTCTCACTTTCTGTTACACGTCGTCAAGTCAGTTAAGTTACGTTTTCAGTTGAGTCACGTTTATTTATTTATTTTTTTTGTCACTTCCTGTTTTATTTTGGTGAGGGCTTCCCCTTCCTGTTCATTTGCACCTTGTCTGTCTTTACCTTTGTCCCGTGTGATTCCCTGATGCCCTGCACCTGGTGTGATTCCCTGATGCCCTGCACCTGGTGTGATTCCCTGATGCCCTGCACCTGGTGTGATTCCCTGATGCCCTGCACCTGGTGTGATTCCCTGATGCTCTGCACCTGGTGTGATTCCCTGATGCCCTGCACCTGGTGTGATTCCCTGATGCCCTGCACCTGGTGTGATTCCCTGATGCCCTGCACCTGGTGTGATTCCCTGATGCCCTGCACCTGGTTCCCTCCTTCCCTACTTCAGCCCCTCGTCTCCCTTTGTTCTTCGCCCGTGCGTTGTATGTTACTCGTCATCGTCACGTCGACTTTCCACATGATTGAATCTGAGGTGTTGATGATGTTAGTTATCGTTTCTTTTTATGGACCTTCTTGCCTTTGCACGTGTCTTTATGTTTGATCAACACTAAGCGAGGAATAAAGACTCCTTTCATTTACGTTTAATTACGTGCTCTGTGTTTTGGTGGATTTACCCGACACTGAAAAATCAAACGTGGCAAATAAATGTCTGAGTGATTCTGCGCTATTGATCGATGGGGAAGTGGAACAGTTGAGACCAGTGGGTCTTTAGAGGGAAATATTGTCTTTAGCGCTCAGTTAGCTGTGTTCTGATGTAGTCAGTGTCGTAGTTGCCTAAACGAACTACCAAACTATGTGGGTGGTCTTCTACCTGTGAAATGGTGGGTGTGTATTAGCATTACGAGGCATCATCGCCACCTACTGTTAAGGAGTGTAAATAGACGCAACTCCTGTGTATGGAAAAAAAAAATCCTCTTTGAATTAAAAGCACAATTTAATTTCCTGCTCCAAGGCTCCTGAAAACGAGTCGGTGACGACTTTGGGGTCACGGCCCACCGGCTGAGAACCACTGCCGCAGATCGTATCGGCCACGCGACCCGAGTGAAGCGATTATTGATAATGACGGCGCTGTTGATTATGGGGCAGCCAATCAAAAGGAATAGCTCAGTGGGTGAGGAAGGAGAGGAGGTGGAGAGCATCTCCTCTGCCTTCGGTACTTTGGACCCGTCTCGTCTCCGCTCCTCACCGCCCATCTCCCGTGTGCAGAATGTGTTCAGCGCCAAAGCTGCCCGCTCAGCCGAAACCCCCCCATCACGGGGCGGCGAGGGGGGAAGCCTGAGGGCAAATCTGTGACATGGCTTTCAACCAAATCTCCTTGATTTGTTTGCGCTGGCCCAATAGCCCAACTGGAGCAGAATCTGATCAGAATCATCGTGTTATTGCGCGGGTCCTTCCTAATGGCTAAAGTTAATTATGGAAAGGAAAATCTCATCCGATTTTAATAACGCAGGGACGCTGTTCACAGTCAGGGGGGCCGCAGCAGCGCCGAGGCGATGACAAGTGAGAGGGAAGTGACAGATCGCAGACGCTGAGGCAGAAGTCAGCCGTGATCCATCGGTCTTCATCTGTGTCTGTCCTCAGCGTCTCTCGTAATATCGCGGGACATTAAACATCCGTCTTCTTCCGATATCAAACGAGACAATGGAGGGAATCGTCCTCCAGTTCTGCGCAGGAACGACACTGAAGGTTAAAGGTGCAGCGTGTAATCTTTGGTCCATTTTTGTTCCATTCATAGAAATAGAATTTGAAAACCACAAAAGTGACATTTTTACAAATGTCTAGTCACCTCAATGTATGACTTGCTTTTTACGAGACCCTAAAACGAGCCCTTTAATGTAAATTCTCCTCCCTACGGGGGCCGCCATGTTTATACAGTAG
This sequence comes from Chascanopsetta lugubris, assembly GCA_016785325.1. NCBI lineage: Eukaryota > Metazoa > Chordata > Actinopteri > Pleuronectiformes > Bothidae > Chascanopsetta > Chascanopsetta lugubris. The sequence continues at coordinate 56,638 of JAFBJT010110116.1, read as the reverse complement.
CCCAGAGTGGACGCACTAAACGGCTTTTGAGTTTTAATGACAACGGACGTCTGCCACAGGTTCTCCTCCGCGCTCAGAAGGGTGAGGGTGAGGGTGGTGGATACAACGTGCAACTTCACCTCTAGATGTCACCAAATCTCACACACTGCACCGTTAAGCTACAATCATTCACATACATGCCGTGCAGCCATTGAATGAATTCATCACAGCGCAGCGCAGCGCTGACCCAGTCTCCAGCAGGCGAGTGACATCGACCAGAAGCGATGGCATTCCTGCATGTGTGTGTGTGAGTGTGTGTGTGAGTGTGTGTGTGTGTGTGTGTGTGTGTTAGCATTTATGATCAATGTGTTGCCCTCCGCAGGACCTCATCAAAAGTGATTACACACATCTCCTGAGATCAGTCCGTCCCGGTGCCTGTCTCAGCAGGAACAAATGAGAGAGGGGCGAAAGAATGAAAAAATGGGGTCTACAAGAGACATGCTGTGTGTGTGTGTGTGTGTGTGTGTGTGTGTGTGTGTTTATCTACCATCTTTGACCCAGATCAGCTAACATACATCCATGCGTCTCTGAAGGAGGTGGAGGGGGGACAACGGAAGAGGCGTTTGAAGTCGTTCAATTAATGCACACTACACACATGAAGGACCATCTGTGTACACACACACACACACACACACACACATGAATATAGACAACGGCCCATCCCCTAACAGCCTGTCCTCATTAGACAATCTCTCTCTCTCTCTCTCTCTCTCTCTCTCTCTCTCTCTCTCTCTTTAGACACTCTCTCTCTCTCTCTCTCTCTCTCTCTCTCTCTCTCTCTCTCTCTCTCTCTCTCTCTGGAGCACCTCTCATAAAAATAGCCATTGCCCTGCCACCATCCCCACAGGGCGCACACAGACCTGTCAAGGTGGGACCCCTGACTCCCAAGAATAACACCAGTGTCCTACCACACACACACACACACGCACACACACACACACACAGCTCTAAGGGAACCATGTGGGAATGGGACAGTATGCTACACTAAAAGGAAATATGCCCAGTGTGCCTTGAGCCTAGCCAGAGGTGGTGTGTGTGTGTGTGTGTGTGTGTGTGTGTGTGAATGCTCTAGCTTCACCAATATGTTTAAAAGGCCATGACTCACCAAAACAAAATCCATGTATACTATTTTACAGTTATGCAGAGTTTTTTTGCAGCGCCTGTGGTTTAACACTCACAACTTTGGTCCGAGGACGTTGGAAACTCTCGGAGCTCTGTTTCCAACGCGCCATCAGACGCTTGGCGGCAGATTGTCTCTCTGCTGCTCCATCTCGCGTTAAGTCGTTCGTGTTGTCACACGAGGGCTTGTGTTCGGAGTCGGTGTGGTGACGAATGAGTTCCGGCCGCTCTCGGTGCTTTTCCGATGCTCTGTATTCAGGTGGCGCTTTATCGAGTCTTCGCAGCACAGTTTACGCTCGAGCCAGTCACACCAACATTCATACTTCGTATCTGTGAGCACACGGGAGAACGTGGGGCTCAGCGTCTCTCCCAAGGACACCTCCGCGTACGGAACTGGGGCGGACGAACCCCCGACCTTCTGCTCAGAGGACAGTCCTCTCCACAAGTACACGAGAGAAACCGACAAATCGTTCGTCTTTAAGACAAAACATTTAAACGTCGAGCGCACGATCCGATCGACAGACGAGGAAGTAGCAGACACAACATGAACAACTAGGGACGTCTACGAATGATGTTTCTATTCTTTCGAGGATTGACCTCCTATAGGCCTCCGAACCTCCGAACCTCGGTAATCAGATGCAACGGACGTGATTTCCACCACATCTCCCTTTGAGCCAACCATGTGTGACAGTGTTTCCCTTCACGGCGGCTGCAGAGCCACGTCTCACGCCACTCGTTTCCAATTGTGCCAAGAAGAAACACCTGAGTGGAACCAACTGAGATGGTGACGTTGGTCCTCCACTAAGACGGAGCAGGAGGCCGTGGCAGTGAGGCATCACGCCCACTATCGGAGCCGTGACACCTGACTGAAACACCCAAACGCCGCACAGACGTGATTAATGTCATTCGTCGTGTCTGACAAGCGCAAAGTATGAGGGAGGAGCGCTGGATAAAACCAAATGTGTTCTCGAGGCTCCTCAATGTTCCTCGTGACAACGCAGCTCTGCTCCTTCCGGTGAGATGAAGCCGGAGACGGCCGGAGCTTCTCACTGCACCATTTCACCCCCTGTGGTCGTCTGACTCCGCCCTCTCGCGCACTTCCAATTACACTGCTCTAATTCACCTGCTCATCCATTACTCTTCAGACCACCTCCATGTTTCCATTTACGTCCCTTAACATCAAGTGTAGGTTCAAAGCGTTTCAGCAGGGAAACTTGTATCTGACCTGCCGATGTTTTGATTTGACCTTTGATCCAATGAATAACAATGAAAAGATATTCACACGGTCCATCGTTCAGATTTTTGCCACATCTTCATTGTTGGTCAACATTTTGGATGATGTTAATAGATCTGGCCTGAGACACTCGTTCGTTTAAAATGGTACGAAACGGGAAAAGTCAAGCAACTCCTCAAAGTAAAGGTGTGGTGTGTAGACTCGAGTGACATCAACAGTGACTTTGTATGTTCTGTCTTAATACCCCTCACCTCACTCCTTCATCGGAAGGGCACATACAGATTACACACACAGATTATATATTATTGAGGGGTAAAACAACAACAACTACCTGTATATTTAGCCGATACACTCGGAAAACAGCATCTTAACTGTATTGTATTCAATTTCTGCCTGAAGATATTTAAGTTTCATCTTACACACACGCCCCTTTAGGAGAAATGAATGGTTGGTTGACCAGTTCCACCAGTCCTTTGTGCTTACAGACACTTTAAAAACATTTTTTTTACTCTTGACAGTTTGATAAATGTCATAAAGGAAACAGGCAAGTGTAACTAGCGACACTACTGATAGCATTGTCCATGGCCCTGACAGTCGGCCCCTCTGGAACGCAGCCATCATTAATGCTCATCACACGAGGGTCTGCCATTAAAAAATAAATAAATAAATAAATACTGAAACACTGCGTGCGATGCGTTAGCAGAATGTTTCCTACTTGAGACTCGAGCATGAATCCAGTCTCATCCAGTATCACATGTTGCTGATCCTATTTTGATAAACAAGACATATTCTTTCACACAACTCTTGTGTAGTTTTAAGCTTTGCCGGTGCAAAGTGTTTGTTTTTTGAATGTTTTGAATTTTTTGATCTATGTCTGGATCCTGGGTCCTTTGAGTTCAAATGAAGGATGATTGGAAATGTCCGATCCCTGCAGCGCATCTCTCTGAGCATAATAACTCTGACTCTCTCTCCTGGCCTGTAACATTCAGTCCAGGTTTCAAGTCAATATCACACTTAGCTTTGGGTCACAGCGCTCAGGGTCTCGTGCGTCTCTGTTCCTCATGCAGATGTGGAACCTCCGGGGCCTTGCTGCACATACAAGTGAGTCGTGCATGAACTCAAAATGTTCTGGCAGGGGTTTCCTTAAAGGTGCAGTGTGTAAGATCTGGGTCATTTGTGTCACTTGCATTGCATTCAATTTCATTCATTTCATTATCACCGAAATGTGCTCGCTTTTTTCCATGACCCCTAAATGAGCTCATGAATGTATATTCACCTGAGGAGCGGGTCCTCTCTATTGGGGGCGGCCATGTTTTACCGTAGCCCAGAGTGGACGTACTAAAGTGAATATAGGTTCTCCTGCATGCTCAGACGGGTGAGGTGGTGGATACGACATGGAACTTCACCTCTAGATGTCACCATATCTTACACCCTGCACCTTTAAGCTCAATGGCCAATGTATGGGAGACACTCCACTGTAAACCCGAACCAGCTGACTTTACCCGCAGATTACGTGGCAACCCGTTGCCTTAGCCCGTTCCAGTGTTTACACTGAGGTCAAATGAAAGAATGTTACGTTGTAATGACGTAAAATGTTAATTTTCTTCAACAGAGGACATGTGCCCTCACCTCTGGAGGTCACCCAAATCTTACACACTGCACCTTTAAACCTGAAAACTGCACACAGCTCTTTGAGGTGGGATGCACGTTACTACAGGATGAGTGGCGTGGCGGTGAGGGGGTGAGGGGGTGGAAAAGGGGGGGGGGGGGGCGCAAACCCACACGCGCCCACAGAAACCCCCGAGAGGTCCCCCCCCCCCCCTCCATCCTCCACCCCCCCCTCCATCCTCGCCTCGCCTACCCCACATACATGCCGCCGCCCCCGCGTGAAAAGCAGGGACAGACACTCGCGCAAACACATGAAATGTTCCATAATCCGATGATTCGCTTAAAGCGTCAACGGCGGAGGCAACCGACGATGGAGCCACGCGCAGCCCAGCATCCCTGTAAACTCCATTTTGTTTGAAAGCAGCGGGGGGGGGGGGGGGGGGGGGGGGGGGACCACGGAGACCTTTAAGGAGGATACCCACAGGACACACACACACACACACACACACACACACACACACACACAGCTGCTGACATGCAGGGGCCTCGAGGAGCAGACGTCAACCCACAGATGCATCACGTGCACACGGGTGGATTCGCAGCACCGAGGCCCGGGATAGTGGACCCAAACTCGGCGGCGGCCTGGCGGCAAAGTTGCCCGCAACCCGTATGTACCTGTCTCCGATCGATCACCCCGAGTGTTGCCTCGGATGTGGGGCTTTCAAATAAAATACAACCGTGACCGCGAACGTGGGCCAGCGCGTGGAAACAGGCAGAGTCGCGCGCGCGTGCGCGCGCCCTGCGCCGAGGCACCGCCGGGAGGAACCCACGGCCACATCCGCACCGGACCCACACCGGGACGGAGAGCAGCAGAATCCTGGAGAATCTCCGAGTGACAAGTCCCCCCCCCCCCCCCCCCCCCCCCCCCCCCCCCCCCCCCCCCCCCCCCCCCCCCCCCCCCCCCCCCCCCCCCCCCCTCACTCACCCCCCCCTCCCCCCTCCCGCTTACATTTACATGCACCATCATCCCGTGACACCACATCCACATCACCAGCAGCAGAAAATCGCGGCTTTGCGTGAAACGTTGCTTTACCTTTGTGTCTGCCTTTCGCTGTCATCGTCACACTGCTCGGTGTTTCATTGGAACAAGATGCTCATCTCTCTCTCTCTCTCTCTCTCTCTCTCTCTCTCTCTCTCTCTCTCTCTCTCTCTCTCTCTCTCTCTCTCTGGCTCTCTCTGTCTCCCTCCCTCCCTCCCCTGCTTTCTGCCCCCCCCCCTCTCTCTCTACACCACTCTCGGTTTGTGTCGGTCGGCTATTTTTCAGTAACACGAAACCACCACTAGGAGTGGATCGCGTAAATTGAGCTCATGCAGCACAGGGATGTCGCACAATGGGCTGGGGCAGTACACAGAGGCAGAGGCATCCCCCAGTCAGAGGGTGGGGTAATGTCCCGGTGAGGGGCTGAATGCAAATAGAATAACGAGGGAAGACCCTGCATTCGGTGCTGGGTAGACCCCCTCCCCTCCCCTCCCCTCCCCCTCAAAGGTTCATGTTCACATGCATGGTGGCTCGCAGGGCTCTTTTATTGGGGTGAGCCATCATCACAATGTTTATTATAAAAAAATATCCAGGGATGTACTCGAATGAAAAAGAGAACCGTGCGCCATCACAGGCAGTGGCGCAACGACGGGGGATGCAAACGGACAAGCAGGAGGAGGAGGGGGGGGGGGGGGGGGGGGGGGGGGGGGTCTGCACAGCAGGATCGCTGGCCGTGCACAGGTGCCGGGGGGCGGGCATGCCTACATGTCATCGCCCGGTCCGTGGTCGGACATCCTGGAGTCGGGACAGGAAATAACGGAGCCGTTGGGGGGGGGGGTGGGGTTAGGGGGGTGGGGTGAGGGGGAGTATCTCTCTCTGTGTCTCTCTCTCTCTCGCGCTGCGGCGGTGGAGTCTCCGCCGCGCGCTCTCGGACCCGGGGAAGCCTGCTGCTGCTGCTGCTGCTGCTGCTGCTGCTGCTGCTGCTGCTGCTGCTGCTGCTGCTGCTGCTGCTGCTGCTGCTGCTGCTGCTGCTGCTGCGCCTGGGGTGACTTTGGGGGTTAGGGAGGCGGGTACCGTCCACCCCCCCCCGGGTGACTGGGGGGGTTAGGGGGGGGGGTACCGTCCCCCCCCCCCCCTTTTTTTTTTTAAAGGGGATGGTGGGGGGGGGGTGTTGCTGGAGGGGATGCTGGAGTTAGAGGAAGGACAGAGGAGGTGGTGGTGGTTTAGAGGGCGATGGGTCTGCCTCTCTCTCTCTCTCTCTCTCTCCCCCCTCTCTCTCTCCCCCCCTCTCTCTCTCCAGGACGCCTCTGTGCGAACGGCCATGCAGCTGGCAACACCTCGGTATGGAGAGAGAGAAACAACTCCCACGCAGAGTTACGCACACACACACACACACACACACACACACACACACACACACACACACACACACACACACACACACACACACACACACACAGGGCAGCATACATGCACTCATACTGCCATCCTGTGGAGGCATTGATTACAGGGCTTCCCCCACTTCAAAGTCTGCAGTGTTTGTGCGCGTGCACGCGTGCACCAGCACGGTTTGTCAGGTGATCCCATGGATGGTGGTGTAGGATGGTGGTGTAGGATGGTGGTGTAGGATGGATGGTGTAGGATGATGGTGTAGGATGGTGGTGTAGGATGATGGTGTAGGATGGTGGTGTAGGATGATGGTGTAGGATGGTGGTGTAGAATGGTGGTGTAGGATGGATGGTGTAGGATGGTGGTGTAGGATGGTGGTGTAGGATGGATGGTGTAGGATGATGGTGTAGGATGGTGGTGTAGGATGATGGTGTAGGATGATGGTGTAGGATGATGGTGTAGGATGATGATGGTGGTGTAGGATGGATGGTGTAGGATGGTGGTGTAGGATGGATGGTGTAGGATGGTGGTGTAGGATGGTGGTGTAGGATGGATGGTGTAGGATGGTGGTGTAGGATGGTGGTGTAGGATTGTGGTGTAGGATGGATGGTGTAGGATGGTGGTGTAGGATAGTGGTGTAGGATGGATGGTGTAGGATGGTGGTGTAGGATGGATGGTGTAGGATGGATGGTGTAGGATGGTGGTGTAGGATGGATGGTGTAGGATGGTGGTGTAGGATGGATGGTTTAGGATGGTGGTGTAGGATGGTGGTGTAGGGTGGTGGTGTAGGATGGTGGTGTAGGATGGTGGTGTAGGATGGGGTCCTCTTTCTAATACTCACTCTAGAATCACTCAAAACTGGGATGTTCAGCGAGAGATTAAATGCAAATGATTGTCTAAAAATAAATGTCTAAAGCATAAAATGCCCCTGAACTCTAGTTACACAGACCACTTTTTTGTGTAGCAATATATTCAGTCAGTTTACATTTTAAAATGTAAGTAAATCCATAGATAATAACTTGAATAAACGATCATCAGATATATTAACATGTTGGCATATTTTTTTCAAAGCATTGTTCGACCTGAGGTCTACGATCAGCGGAAAGCCTGAAGTTCAGTTGGTTCTGGAGACTTTTTAAAGAGGGAAAGATTTAGGAAAGATTAAATGTATATTTTGTCGGAGGCCGGTGAGGCCAGCTGTAAGCGCAGGAGCACCGACTCCAATGTTTCCTTCTGAGGGGATGAATCGAAGAATTTGCTTGAGCAAAGATGGACGTTGCATGGGTCGTTCAACTTGGTCTGCAATGTGTGCTGTGACTTTTTTTGGTTCCGAATCAAGAACTGATGTGCCAACAATAACATCCTCTGTCAAAGGAAATAACATCGTGAAGTCTTCTTTCTCGGTCGGTCCTCGTACAAAATTAGTTGGACGCATCATTTCTGGGACAGAGTGAGAACAGGGGCCAGAAGGTGTTGAACATGACAATTCTACAAGACTGTAACGTGGTCAAATCACCTTAAAGGATTTTTATGTAGTGAGTATGATCCATTGGACCAAGTCGGACCCAAACTTCACAATCGGCTTCAAAGTGAATTGAAATGCAGGCTGTTCAGTTAAGTGGAGTCCTGAGTATTACCTCGTCAACTTATCCTCGATCCCTCATCCTGTGAAATTCATACTTTTCACGGAGCTCCATTTTGCATTATTCTCTATTTGACATAGCAGGGATTATAAATCTAACTGCCATGCGATTGTGATTTGGAATTAAAGACACTGTGTTGTCCAAACTTCACGTGGGGCATACATTTTGGTTCCAGTCGCACATATGGATCTACAATGACGCCAGTTGCAGCTGTACGTTTGCTTGTGAGTCCCCGCGCATGCGCATGGCGGAGGCTTCCAAGCGGCAGCTCAGTGACAGATGCGGCCCAACAACGATACTTCCGGTTTCGTCGGTAGGCTTTCAGAATAAAAGCTGTTTCAAGTCATAAGTATTGTCAAAAGTGCAGTGAGGAAAAAAACAAAATTTAGTAGCAATAAAATTGAATAATTTACTCGTTATTCATTGATCACAGGAAAATGGCTGTTGTGAAAAATATGAATGAAATTCAGAGAAATAAATAAGCATGTGTGCTTAATTGTTTCAAGGGTATGAGTAAGGGTACACTTCATGGTCAGAGGAATGTCACCTTACTATATGATGATGGCGGGAGATTTGGTTGTATCATGGTGCATGTGTGCAGAGGCTCATTCAGTGAGATGAGAGAGGGAAGAGCGTGAAGTTCATATCTGTATCTCATATCTGAGGGTGAGAGGGAGAAGAACATCACAATGAAATGTGACATTGAATGTGTCATTCCTGTTTGATCACTTACTCTTTCTCATTAATGTAACGCATAATGTAATTAGTGAGTTCCCCTCAAATGAAAAGTTGTAAGGAAACGTACAACTTATACCTCGGTCTTCTTCCCTGCAGGCGTAGGAAAACCAATGATATCAGTTTT
>JAFBJT010110116.1:35291-47446 GCA_016785325.1 Chascanopsetta lugubris | reverse complement strand
TCTTAGAATTTAATTCATTGCTAATTGCAAACTATCGCAAATTTGTCGAGTAGGAAAATAGAGAAGGCGGCTCGAAGTTGCTGCTCGCTTTTTGGAACATTGACCACCGGTGCATTCTACAGCAACACTCCGGTGGTCAATGGAATCGGCCCCCTGGCCAGTATTCAGTGATGGCATTACTGCTGCATTAGGGGCCCGGGGGGCCGTGCGAGATGATTGTGTTACAAACAATCCAGAAAGCTCCTCGCTCCCCCATGTAGCAGAAAGATAATGGCTGACCACGCTCCAAGACTGAGAACAATCAGTGTGTAGCTTAACTTCAACTTATCACCCCAATTAATTATTCACTAATTAAAATGGAACTGAGCACCACAGACTTCAGACGTGAGGATTAGCCACTGTGTTTACTGTCACGCCTGCTGAGTCATCACTCAGGTGATGGCAGATATGAGAGTGAGGGAATCCTGGATCTTGTTATCTTGACAGCCCCCCCCCAACACACACACACACACACACACACACACACACACACACAACACAACACAAACACACACACACATGCACTTAAGTCAGCAGTTTGTATTTATGGGATACACATCATGTGCTCAGTGCAGCGCAAGCTCATGTTTTGCAGAAAATTACATATCCAATATACCGCATTCCCAGCTCCCGCTCCAGGCTATGTGGATAATTGAAAATCGGTTAGAGCCAAGTCTTATTCCGGCGTGATTGTTATTTTGTCAGAAGTACATGTTTTAATCCCTTTCGGGTGCTCGGCCACTGAGAGGTAAAGCAAGCGGAGCTGCCTTAGCCTCTACAGTCACCTTTCGAATCGATCAGTTGTGATGATAGAAAAAAAAAAAGAAGGGGGGAAGAGAAAGTGGAATTACCCTTCAAGAGTGAAATACAAAGTGTCTGGCACAGTGGCACAGTGGAGGATTATTGCTCCTGTTCCATTTGCTGCGAACAACTGTGCGTCTGTGTGTACTTTACTCTCGTCACCTTAAAGTTTTAAATATGAAACCTTTTCCGCGCCGGCACCAGGAGCCGGGTAAACACGAGGAGCTACACGAAAAGCATTTTTTTTAAACACTGATGCTCTCTCATGTATAACAAATGTGCAGATCGGGAGGTTACACCTCCCTGCGATGTACAGTGAGGCTCTCTCCGTGCATGGGACCCACGTAATCGCCGAGCCTCATGCATTGGGAAACCCAGTGAAGCAGTGAGTGCAGAGGACATGGCTTGTTTACGAGGATGCTCCTCCTGGCTGTCATGGCCCCCCCGTGCACCCGGGCAGACATCGTGATCACCTGGAAGGAAAAACAAGCGGCGCGTGCAACGCCAAACGTCTGCACATGGCGGCCCACGCACGGTGCCAGACACAGCCCTGCGGCCTTCAAGGGAGGCCCAACGCAACCTCACCCTCAACCTTTCAAAGACGCAGAATTTCTTGGTATTTGAAGGACGAGGTGAGGCACACGACAGACTCATTTAGCTTGTGAGAGGGTGCACTGAAAAACTGTAATACCACTTTTTTACCAGGAGAGAGAGACATGAGCTTCAACAGTTACGAGTGAGTCCTGAGTTCTTACTCGCACCCCGTGTTTTCATACTCGGTTTGGACCAATAATGTCGTGAAGAGAGACCAAGAGTAATGAGAATATTATGACATAAAGGCAGTAGCAGCCCAATTCATGTGGGAATTGGTAAAGAAGTATTTTCTCCATTCACCATTTATGGTAAAAATGACGTCGTCGGGGAGAATATCGCTCAGAGCACAAATGTACAGCCCTGAGTCTCAAACGAAGTGAAGAAATGAGCAGATGCATGTTTTATAGTGCTTTTTTGAGCAGGATCAAAAATGTTCATTTGAATGGCACCTTTTTGTGTGTAGGTGTGAAAATGTGAGTATCAAGACTCACGTACTTTAGACTAAAAATAAAAAATCCATGAAAAAACACCAGCACACTCAAAAATCTCAACCTTGTAAAAATCCTGAGCGATTTGCGTGAAAAACGGATTAAATATGCGCGAAATAAAAAGCAAAAAATAGTGTCTAGGTGTAAGGGTTAAGGGCGTGGCCTCTTGATTGACACCTGAGCTGCGACAGCACAGTGGGGCCCAACACCAGCTCTACCTGTGCTCTGCCTCTTTGCCCAGTTTTGAACAAACAAGGAAGTAGGAGGAGTTAGCAAGTTGCCCCCCCCCACCCCCATTCAGCCCCTTATTCTGCTTTCGTGCTTCAACACAGACTCTTTTGCCGCTTTCATCCTGCTCATCTCATTTTCTCAGCTCCATCACGAAGGGCACATTTCGATCTGCACAAAATTAAGCCCCCCCCCCCCCCCCCCCCCCCGTGCAGGAGGGAGGAGCCACCCCCCCCCCCCGCCCCCCCACAGCAGAATGATTCTCACAGAGATCGCCCCATTTTTGACCTCCTGGCTTTTGAGCACGGAGGAAGATTTAATGTGTGTGGGTGGTATTTGGCGGAGCCGGCTGAATCTGGCCTCTCACGCCTTTATTTCCAGTGCCATGATTGAAAAAGGTTATAATTTGGCATTCAAAGATGGGCTCTTGGCAGCGGTGGCCACTTCAACAGTGATAGAGGAGCTGAACTGTGACTCCATATTTGTAATGTTCAGACTGGAATGATGAAGCCTTCAGTCGGTGGGGAGTGAGTGGTGTGGGAGAAGAGGAACATTGTCAAATATTTAACTGGGTGTCTCAGAGCTGTCTTGTCTCTCGGCCTCGCTCTTCACAAAAGACACGACACACGGTGTTTGAACTCGTCCTTGAAGGTTTGAAATTCACCACACATGGGAATTCCGACTTCCAAGCGTGTGGTAGGATGTTTTGGCAGCTGTATCTGAAATAGCTTGCCTTTTCATATTTGTCTACCAACTCAACTACTTAATATTTTCACCAATTTGTAAAGTTGGAGGTGCAGGAAGAAAAGTGCCAAGGCTACGTGCCAACGTGTCACTAAATCTGCAATTATTCAAAAACTTCAAAGTATTTATACAAAAAGAAAAATATATCATGACCGGTTGCAAGTTTGGACTGCAATGGCTATTAATAAAACTCTCCATGTGTGGTTAGTTTTGCTTGTTTAAATAACTGAACACATGATTTCACGTGAAATGTGAGCGCTGAGGGATCGTTTGCTTGCCTGGCATACCCCCCCATCCCCACCCACCCACCCACCCACCCACCAGTGAATTCCTTGACTCGCCCAACCGCACAGCCCAGTCATAAATCTTTTAAAAAACCAACTAAACGAAGCCTTGTAATGTTAAATGTTAATTATGCATTAAGATCAGCAAGGGAGCTTCATTTATAGTTCTATCCGTTGTGTCAGCCGCTGCTGGATGAAGATTCATGACTCCGCAGGTCGCTTGCTAATTGCTCCTGCACCAGACACGTATCACTTTTTCCTCCGTCTCACTCTCTGGACGCCTTCCCCACGTCTCCGTTATATTTTCTATTGTGTTAAATCAAACGTACGGCGGCGGCGGCCTCTCGCCACTGCCTCATGACCCGAGGTGTAGCAGTCATTTTGACACCCACGCCTCACCCCTCAATGATCCCACTTGTCTGTTCTGGCCAACATAGCATTGAAAACAAATTTGACACCTTTAATATATAGAAGGTGTGTATCTGTGGGTGGAGCCTGGGAGGAATTGGTATCTTTGGGTGAAGCTTGATACACAAAAGGGAAAATGCAATTTATTTTTCCTATTAAAAAGTGCAGTGTTATTGCCGTGATATTGGTATTGCTGTCATTTTTTCACCCCTAAAAAGTTTAAAAAACAATTACATGATGGCATTTTCATGAATTTATAATCATCTGAATGCTTTATTTTTCCCCATTGTCACCAACTCTTACACACAGCACCTTTGACCAAAAGTTTTTGTTTTTTAATCCATATGTAATTTTGGGATTTCAAAGCTCTGACTCATTTCAGCCCCCGACAAGATTGATTGAATGTTCTTCTAACAAATATGAAAAATGATCGAATAATAGACCAGGTGGTTTCATTCTTCAGTGTTGGACATGATATATTACATAATAGGACACCTTTGAATGATTAAAGATTATAACTTAATTTTCAAAATAAGACAACACCAATGACAAATAATGCACCTAAGAGCAGTCCCCTTGCATATTCTCTATCCAGGTGCACAATGCGCCTCCTACGGGAGGAGATACATCCATGCTGGATCCATCAGGTTCACACAAGACGGTTCAGCCCCATGAATTTCCGTACCGGAAGCCAACACTGCTAAGCACCCAGCTACTGCCAAGCTTTAACGATTCAGTTATAGTGAACCCTCCATCTGGTCCGGAGTTCTAAGTCTGACAGATGTGTGTTTTTACGCCAGGGAAGAGATTCACTGTTTCTCTCGCATTTGTTTCCAGTCAAGGTGAAAAAGTCTCTCAAACTGCATTTTGGAGGGCGCATCAAGTCCCGAGCTAATGAAACTCTTCTTCTTCTTCTTCTGCACATTTACGAGACGGCAGAACCTACGCTTCATCTATTTGACGGGGGAAGAGGGAACTCTGGGAAACATTAGCCCTTTAAATCCAGAATAAAGGCACTTGGCCATTGTTGAGCGCTGTAATATTGAAATAGATGAGCCAAGAGCGCAATCAAAGATGTGAACTTCCTTGGGAGGAAATTGCATTTTTCAGCCACTCTGGTGGAAGAGGAGTCTCTGACAGTGGGTGCCATGCAATCAAATATGATAGATATTTGGTAATGGGGGATTAAAACCACCAACATTTGAGCCACGTGCCTGCTTTGCTAACCTTCAGGATACAGCCAACCCCTCCAGCAATGAATCAACCATGTTGCCCATTGTCCTCTTGCACGGAGCAACTGTGCAATGAATTCAATCAAAATGCCATGTCAATAATAATAATTGAAATGAGCCATTGTGCTGTGATGCCTCTCGCATATGAGATGTTGAATAGATCAAAAGGTCGACTTCATTTTCTGTCAATAGTCGATGAAGGAATGAATATTTGTAGAAATCATCAAAAACTCATGAATATTATTAATGGGGGCTTTGTGTCATATGCATAATCGGATCTGCAGTGTTTGTGTTGTGTTTTGGGTGAATGCATGGATGGATGGACGGATGGATGGATGGATGGATGATGGATAAATAAATAGATGGATAGATAGATAGATAGATAGATAGATAGATAGATGGTGCCTGGAATTTACCTAGGGATAAATAAACTATTCATTTATGTAACATCTATAATGGCAGCCTAAGATGAGTTGGAACCCCCCTGTTCTTTGACTTCTCTCTGTGATGCTAACACAATATGGTGCTCACGCAAACAAGCTAACTAACCAAGGGATCCAGCTTCATTCACACACATAATCTTTGCAAATCCGATAGAACACCCAATGTATTGCACAAGTCGTCTTGAACCATTCACCCTCTGGTTAGAATTCAACCTGTTTCACCAATCAAGCAACGGCCCAGAGGAGGTGAGGCAATAAAATCAATGATGGACTCTTTCAGGACTACAATTGCACAATGTCACGCCCAATCACACGCAACGACATCCAGGTAATACCACCCTTCAGGGGGAGAAATAATTATGGCATTGCATGGAATGTTGCTTATTGTGCAGAGGAACTAAAAAACCTCAGCAAGGTGAGCAGCAAGAGGAGTGTCGCTATTAAAAGATAGCAACGCTGAAGAATCCCTGGTGCCTGCAGCTTCAGTGGAAATGAAGCAATAAGGATGATGGGGTTTTAATACTGTCAGGTATCTGCTTTCCGCTGACGTACCTCTAATGTATATTTATGAACGTATGATTACATTCACGTGGAGTCATCGCGGACAAGGCTATTGTGTTCCACCTGCAGCCCTCAGGAAATTAGTATGCATGGTCGGTGGTTGATAGTTAAGCATCTGAGGGCTGGAGCCATCAGCCTAAAACCAAGCTGCTCCGGGTGTTATCGTCGCCACCTCCTTTGAGTCACGCGTGCTCCAACGCGGCTGAACTTTGTCGCTTAGTGCTCTTAAAGTGTGATTAATAACAGATGATGAGGAAGCATTAGCGGGGCAGATCAGAGGAACGCTAATAGATTGTTGAGTTGAGTTTGATTGCACTGCGATTTAATGAAGGGTGGCTAAGGAACACAAGGAGAGAGGAGAGGTGATCCAGATGGGGCGGATTTGCACTTTGAGATGAATGGGGAGGCGAGCGTCATGGTAACGGGGACGTGGTAACGGAGAGGACAGGAGGGAATGCTAGAATTGATGCATTGACCCTCATGTATGTGATGGGATGGAAACGGCCCTGCACTGATGGATGTGCGCTTACATTAGCGCATGTGGGGGCAGATGTTGATTCATGGGTCAGCTGGTGAGGTTCATTTTTGACATGGACTCAAGGAGCAGACCTCAAAGGGCTGGTACATGTGGATGGATGGAGAGAGAGAGAGAGCGAGAGAGAGACATTGGTCTCATAAACCAAAGATCATGGGTTTGAACCCCATCTGAGCTGTTCTAGAATTTGCCAAGAGATAAGTAAACTATTTATTTATGTACCACCAATAATAATGGCTTAGGATGAGTTGCATCCCTCTGCTCTTTGACTTCTCACTGTGATGCTAACACGATATGGTGCTAACACAAACAAGTTTACTAACCAAGGGAGTCTTGAACCATTCACCCTCTTGCAAGTGGTAAGGCATCGGTGTCGTAAAGCGAACATCACATGTTCGAACCCTGTCTGTGCCTTTCTCAATCCCTTGTGATCAATTAAGTATATTGTATCTATCTAACATTGTTAATGGCGGCTTTAGCGTTGACGTCTCGCTGTTATGCTAACAGAGTATGATGCTCACATAAGGATATGATTTGGTTGGCCAGTGGCTGCATCAGGTTGAATAGCACAGGGATCTACCACAGATTTAAAATTGTTTACAAAATTCTGCAAAACACAATTCAATGATTTTACTCTAAAGTCGGTTTCACTCCCGTAGTTCTGCTTATTTCAACCAAACCAAGAACCAACCCACCAGAGAGCTTGTTGTTTTCGTCTGTTTCTCGTTCATCTGCAGGATTATGCAAAAAAATTACCCAACCGATTTGTAGTGAGGTGAAACATGACTCGCCAATTAAATTGTGTCGTTCCGGATCAGGAGCAAATTAAAGGCTTTTTTTTACTCTCTGTAATTCTTCGGAGATGGGACCTCATTCAACCATGTCATTGATTTGTTTGGAGAGATAAGCAACACGTGTCGAAGACACGTAGAACACTTTCATTTTTTAATAACACAAAATTTCCATGGAGATTATTTTCATTAAAAGGTGCAGTGTGTACGATTTTGGCCATTTTTTGTCACTTATATTGGTAGAAAACATGGAGTGGGCGCCATGTTTTTTTTTTACAGTAGCTCAGAGTGGACGTACAAAACATTTTTGGAGTTTTAACGACAACTGAAGTCTACAATAGGTTCTCTTCCATGCTCAGAAGGGTGAGGGTGAGGTGATGGATACAACATGCAACTTCACCACTTCAGATGTCCCCAAATCTTACACACTGCACCTTTAAATCAACAACTGTACATGTACTTTTGTGGAGTTTTCATTGTTTTTAGGTTATTGTGCTGTGATTTTTCTGGTCTGGCCCAGTTGAGATCAAATTGGGTTGAAATGAGTTTGACACCCATGCTTTTTCCATATGTGGATTTTGGGGGTGGGAATAGATCTTATGTCCCCATGTCAGGGCGGGGGTGGGTTTTAGTAATCAAAGCCATGCAAGACTGTTGGTGTAGGCAATGTCATTCAACGAGACATTCATTCTCACCTCAGGCAATCATAGGCCAAGAGTAGATCTTATTCTACATGCAAACTGTAATAAATGCTTCTTAAGCTTAATACTAAGCCTCTATCTGTGCCTCTATCCATCTATGTGATCTCAACTGACTCTGTCGTTCATCTACATCAAGTAAAATCCGAAGTCAAAACACAGCAAAAAGTTCCAGTCAGGGAGAAGCCGTTTCACATCTCACATTTTTCTCACTTTCTACCTTATTACTAAGCTCTGAGTGACTTCAGGGGCATGAAGAGTCCTGTCAGGGAGAACTGACTCCACTTCAGGGGGGGATGGGAGTATTAGGAACGAAAGAAGTAGAAGCTTGCTGAAGTGAGGCCCGTGTTGTTCATAACTCATTCAGCTCCTCAAAATCTCACCTTAAATGAGCTCACTGGGGAAAAGGCAGGGAAAGAATCCCTCAGCTACCCATTGGGACGTGGTTCTTACAACCGCAGAACTTTTTGGACCGTGAACGCACACATGGCTGAGGGAAATGGGTGAACCGGGGGGTTTAAAGGGAACGAGCGTGATATGACTCACATTGGAGGTGTCCTGTTGAACAGCTGGTGACGAGCTTTCTAAAACCAGAGAAAACAGACTGATTTGTACAAAAGGACAGAATAAACAATGCATATGTTGGAGAGAATGCGTGAATCCGTGCATTCCGTGCGGAGGTGAGCGCTCTCTATCTCTGCCCCGAGGCCCTTGCTGCTCATAAATGAGACGCGATAACAAGACCTGCTGCAGAAATGCGGAGCCTACAAAAACAAGAGCAGCATCTCCAGTAATCTGGGAAACAATTGCGTGTAGTGGTCGTAGTGCTGACTGTGTTGGCATCCAATAGCATCGCTAATAAAGCTAATTCCTAGACTGCATAGAAATGACTAAGATCATCTAGCTCACTGACTCTCGACCGGTGGGCCGGGTAATGGTAGAGGCTCTGATGTTCAGTCATAGTGACATCGCGTCTGCGATGTCACCCATAGGTTTCTGAAGAAAGCTTGTGTGGCTCGTTGTGGGCGGTTGCTAACGCCTAACTCCTCCTACTTCCTGGTTCATCCAAAAACAGGCAAACAGGTAGACCACAGATAGAGCTGGGTTGGGTACATAGTGCTATCGCAGTGTCAACCAGGTGCCACTGAAGAGGCCACGCCCTTAATTGTGCACAACTTCAAACCTTGATAGAATAAAATAAGTGAGATGTTACAAAAACACCCCTTTACAGTTGGCACGGTAACAAATGTGAATCATATACTTTTACTTTGAAGAGGATTTTGAAGAGGATGTGATGTTTATTGAGACTCCTTAACAGTAGGTGGCGATAATGACCCGTAATGCTAATAAACACCATTCTGGAGGTTTCTTTACATATGCTAATTAGCAGAAAAACACAAGGTCATTTTTGTCACTTCTAAAAATATTACAAAACAATTACATATTGACATTTTCATAAATTTATAATCACCTAGATGTTTTCCCCATTACCCTCAAATGAGCCCATCACTGTATAGTTACATGAGGAGGGGTATCTTTTCTACCGGGGCCACCGTGTTTGTACCTGAGTAAACGTAGACTTACTAAACATCTTTTCAGTTTTAATGACAACTGATGTCTATAATAGGTTCTCCTGCATGTTCAGAAGTGTGAGGGTGAGTTGATGGACACAAGATAGAACTCCAGCTCTAGATGTCACCAAATCGTACACACTGCACCTTTAAAGAAATTTGGGAAGTAGACAAGGTTCCTCAGTTTGGGTCACGGCCCGTCATTAAGGGGCGATGGTGGGTCCTGAAGCCAGACCAGTTGAGAGCCACTGCCCTAGCTGTCCAACATGCAAGACACATGCAGACGGCCATTGGACAGATGGACAGTCCACATGACATGAGGGAGGAAGTATATAGAAAATGGCAGGTCTACAAATACCAGTGCAAAGGAAGCTGCTTTGATTTCTGGAACCATCTGGATGTGCTCTGTTGGTTCCCAGTGCCCCATCAGATGAGAGAGTTTGGTGCCTATGATTGATTGGCAAGTATTTCAGATAAGGGCTGTACTTGGCATGGAGTGTAGGGTTGGCAGTGATGGGGCAATCAGGGCTCTCGCCTTGAAGCAGACAGCAAATGCTTTGGAATCATTTAACTGGCGAGACTGACTGGAGAAAATGACATTCAGGGGCCACAAGGTTGCGTTCGCTCGCACCAACACCCGGCAGAGGTACTTGCGATGAGCTGCTCTAATAGCACAGCAACCACTGCGATCTACTTTATTCATAAACATACTTGTTCACGTCGGTGAGTGAAAGTAATAGTAGAGGCTGGGATGTCTAATGTTCTGTTATAGACGTAGACTATGTATAAAGATGGACGTGGCGTCCACGACACGGTTGCTAACGCCTAACTCCTCCTGCTTCCTGGTTCATCCAAAAGTAGGCAAAGAGGTGGACCACAAGTAGAGCTGTGGGGGGCCCCTGGCTTTAATTCCTTCTAAGTGATGGAAAGTGCCAGGTCCGCCCAGGTGTCAATCAAGAGGCCACGCCCATAATTTTGAATAATTTCAAACCTCAATCGAATAAAAATCAAAAAGTTTTTAAAAAGTTTGCACCTGGCGTTAATTCAGCTCTAAAGTTGACCATTTTGACATGGGAGTCTATGGGAATTGACTTGCCAGCCTCTAGTGGCCACCCTATGAACAGCAAATACAGGGCTCTTCTGTCGCCACTCAGTCATAGACTTTCTGCTGTCCCAACATGACAGCTGAATCATTCTCAAATCATCACTGACAATCAAAAGAGTGTGTTACCTTATATCACAATATCTTCTCTCCAGCAGTTTCTCTAAAGATAACAGCTGTTTTGAAATCCCCTGTATCATCGCCCTTTGTTGCGTGCATCATTATTCCTATCTGGTAATTGCATAAGATAAATATCAGCCAATCTACAAATCAATACGATGAAGTTATCTTATGCTTTGCTTCACTTCTGAGACATAGCGGCGACAGTGTATGAATTTTAAAAAGTTATGGAACATCCTTAAGCACAAAAGACGATACGCAAGAGGTGCTGCATTGCAGAGAGACTGTCGACCATCATCATCATCATCATCATCATCATCACCACTACCATCTGTCATCAAATCCGTCAAAGAGAAACAGTTCCAGGGATCCCATTGGAGTGACTAGTGCAATATCCATGTTTACATAATCAAGTCTACACTGAAAAAAGGGCGACCACCGTCTCATCCATCTGAATTACATTTTCACATTGGGCTAAATGGAACATTTTGGTTTCTGATTTGAAATTGTTATTTTCTGTTTGCTTCAAAGAAAAATTGTAGACTCTTTGGAGTAAATTGAATGTAACATTTGGACTAAAGCAGTTATTTCACTTTGAACCAGAGGTTATCGCGTCACTTGACCTGTGACTGGTTCTGGCCGGTTCCTTTTCGTCAGCTATTTTGTGAAAAGTTACATCTGCTCCATCCTGTGAGAAAACGACTTTAAACAGGGTACGAATTTTGAATTTGCTTGTTATAAAGCACAAAATGAGAATAAATTAGCATATTTATGGTTAGTGGTCTTTTGTTGTCTCCTGTAGTTAAACCAGGGTGTTAGTCTACATTTCCCCACAAACTGACTGACTGTAGTAATGTTTGGTAACAGACTTTTCAGAGTTAACTTTTTACTCCGGGATTATATGTATATGTTGACTGTTCCTTCTCTTTTAAAAGCATGTGCAGTAAACTCATAATGATATTATATCTACCTTGATTCCTTTATCCGTGGCACGTTAAGCTCTGTATTATGTAGTGACAATTCTCAACAAAGTATGTTGTAATGTGAAACGTCTTTTCCTTTGTGTTCGCAGGTTTGCTGTTGGTCTCTTGACTGTCCCATCCACATTGCTGAATCTGGTAAATCCTCAGATGATCTGTTATTTAATCTGTTTCAAAAGTTTAAATTAGTATGACAAATCCAAAATAGAGACATATTATTTTAAGAATAGATTTGAACTTATGCATACTTACTAATTGTGTATGTGAATGCTATTTCAGTTATCTCATTTCAATAATTTGTAATGTGTGGGACTTGACAGTTTGAAAATTGAATGTCAGGCTCATATTTTATATTGATATATTCTGGAAACTGGCCTGGAGGAGTTGAAAGAGAGGTGGCTGGCACTGTTCACAGTGGATGAGGTAAGCAATTTTACATTGAACAATTGTACATTTGTGAAAATGACAATATCTGTACTTTTTACATATATTGATTTTGTATTTTTACACCTAACCTATGTTTGTATTTCTGTGGC
>JAFBJT010110116.1:10565-22550 GCA_016785325.1 Chascanopsetta lugubris | reverse complement strand
ATATATATATCTATATATATCTATATATATATATATATATATATATGTATAAAACACACACGCACACACACAAATACACAGACACACACAGGTGATTCATACTCCACTATTCAATGTGCATATGGATGAAGGAGAAGATATGGCCTAATGTTCTTTCTATCCACATCGCTCACACTGAACTACGGGTGAGCCACCACTGAGCTCCTTATATAGTTGCCCAGAGTAGCGGCAGCGGGGGAGTTGGGCGTTGAATGACGACAACCCCTAGTGGCCTTAACACCATCAGCAATGAAAGTATTTGAGAAAACAATTTAGAAAAAGCTATTCGGCGCCAGACTGAAAACACCTGGGCGTCCCTGCTGTTTAGGTGCAGAGGCTGGAGGACGGCACGTTGGACGAGCAGGCGCAGAGGCGGAGACGCGTGGATCGAGGCTGCCGTTGATCTGCCCCTCTCATCCATTAACACCCTTTAACCGCCCCGAGTGCGAACGGGGAACCGCTGAATTTGGTGTTCAGGTGCCAAGATGTCAGTCCATCGGACGTCTGCAGGGCTAACGCGCCTGCTCCTTAAAAGTGTATTTACCGATGATGATGTGCTGACACAGCACTTCTTGCGGTACGGACAAAATGTATTTAAATCTAAAGCGACCAACTTCCAATCTGGGCCTGTTTGTGGAAACCACGCTTTGCTGTCAACAAGGTGTGAACCACAAGTGGCCGATGCGGTGGATGTGTGGTTGCACTACTAAGAACTGGAAAAAGGAAATGCACCAAAACAAAAATAGTGGCCAAGTGGTGGTACTGCAACTTCTGTGCCGGTCTTCTGGTGTCACGCACACAAAAAGCATTTGTTCACATAGGCAGCATTCCATCATTATTTTGGGCTCGTCGTTACTTGAGTTACATCAACACACATATTCCTCGTTAGAATCAATGGGGCCAAAAGGGGGCGCTAGCGTACCCGCTCTATGGGCCACAGAGTCTTGAAGAAATATGAATGGGAATCCATGGGAAAATGTGGACCAGATGTCACAAAACAAACTGAGGCCACCTTTAGGTGCCATGTGGTATTGCTATATGTGGTTGTTGGTTGTATCTACAAGAACTGGATAAAGGTAAAGCACCAAAACAGAAATAGTGGCCAAATGGTGGGTGCTGCAACTCATGCATGCCAAAAACAACTGTTCCCATGGTGCAAGATGAATTCCAACATTACATTGTTATTTTTGGTTCATCATTATTTGAGCTTCATCGTCGTTAATATTTACTTAGTCCTCATTAGAATCCATGGGGCCAAAAGGGGCCAATAGTGTACCTGCTCCACTGGCCACACAAGGCTAACATAAATATCAACGTGTATCGATGGGTAAATGGTAGATGTGGACCAGATGTCACAAAACAAACTTAGGCCACCTTTGGGTGACATGTGGTACTGCTTTACGTCATGTGGCACCGATCTGGCAACTCGGAGTTGACTCCCCCACAAGTGCCGACGACTTTATGTAGGCCACATGTGGGTTATGTGGGTCACAACAGTGGGACTATTTGGGATGTAGGCTGTTTACTATTCCATCATTGAAGGATAATCCTGTGCTGGACAGATAGAAGAACTGGAAGGATGCAACTGGAAAAAAGGCCATATTTGACATTTGGGCCGGGTCACTCTGCTGAAAGGGAAATGGTCAGCCTCTGAATTGGGACACAGCACTGGAGATTTGCGTGTGTATAAACTTAAACATACAGTATGTACTGTACGTTAACCTCTTCAGTCATGATACAAATATAAATAATAATAATAATAATAATAAACTATATTAAATTCTGATCATCAAACCTTTAAAGTCACGCTGTGTAGAATTTAGTGCCACCCAGTGGTTAGGTTGCATGTTGCTGAATACCAGCTACTGAACACCTCTCACCTCACCCCTCAATTCTTTAGCATGAAGGAGCCTTCAGTTATGAGGGTACAATAAAAACATGGTGGGGCAACGTGCCCGCCTCCATAGTAAGGTCCTGCCATTGATGCTAATATAAAGAATGCGATAAAGAATGATTGTTTTATTGCATCTGTTTTTTTTGTCAAGTAGAAATTGAAATCATTTCACCTGAATATCACACACCGAGCCTTTAAAGTGGACAGTACCAAACAACAGACTATGATAGAATGCAGTTGA
The DNA here is from genome assembly GCA_016785325.1 of Chascanopsetta lugubris. NCBI lineage: Eukaryota > Metazoa > Chordata > Actinopteri > Pleuronectiformes > Bothidae > Chascanopsetta > Chascanopsetta lugubris. Next base: position 20,376 of record JAFBJT010110116.1, on the reverse strand, counting down.
AGCATATTAAGCAGATACCACGTATTGCACTAATCATTTAATATGAGAGGTGTTTAATTACATTCACTTCTACTAAAGTGAATTTCCAGTCTTTTTAAAGGGTAATAATTATTGTAGAACGTCTTGGCTCGGATCTACTCGGTTTGCTTAGCGATCATTTCTCATTTAAATATTAGCAGTTCCTCAATGGGGACCCCCTGCCGTTTCCACACCGGCTGGATCCCAGAGCTACGGGTAACATCCGCTCCGGTACTGAAAACATGGTTTATTTTTCACATACTTTTAAGTTCAGCTCTGCGTGCGTAGGAAGAGAATGTATAATGGAGAGTGTTTAATGCTGAGGGCGGAATCAGTCCACAGCGAGACTGTGGTGTTCAGGACGTCGTTAGAGAGACTTTGAATGAGTGTTTGCAAAGATGGATCGGAGCCATTACAGATCCAACATTTATATACATAGATTTGCTTGAATTAAAGGTGCAGTGTGGAAGATTTCAGCCATTTTTGTTCTTTCTAAAAATATTACAAAACAATTACATCCGGTCAATTTCATGAATCGATAACCTCCTAAATGTATTGTTTTTTGCATTACCCTTATATGAGTCCATTCATGTATATTTACATGAGGAGTGGGTCCTCTCTACGGGGGCCGCCATGTTTTTACAGTAGGCCAAAGTGCATCTTTGCTAGGTGATGGATACAACATGCAACTTCACCTCTAGATGTCACCAAATCTTGCACACCGCACGTTGAAGTTACAGCTCTGAAAAGTCGTTTTAGAAAATTCAAATCATGACGACAGACAACCTCTGCACAGACAGATACGGAAAAATTCTGCCCCCTACAGGTATGAACTGTAAAAACTCACGGAAACAACATGGACATGAATATGTCAACATATTTTGCTGAAAGTAGTTTGATGCTGCTGCAGACAGAAGCACGAAGGTGGTTATGCTTGTCTCCCACTGTTCTGCTACATGGGCCTCATTATCGTCATGGCAACATGGCGACGGTGACAGGCATTGCACTGATGACACATTCCTCGTGTTCGTTTTCCAAACAGAATGTTCGCGACATGTCTCTTCTTCCTAGCACTATCCACAAGTGATGCAATGTTGCACAATCAAAGCCAAAGTTTAACAGTATCAAGTCCCACCAATACACATGTTCGACCAATCACCAGTCAGTCTGAGCTGTCAATCATCTTGTCCTGGGAGCACTTACTCCTGAAAACCAAATTCATTAAGCATCATGGACGCACATCTATGTGACGTGAACCACAGCACAAACTGCACTGAGGGTGGGAGTGTGTGCTGTGAATGTATTAGGTTGTGGGTCCAATTCCCACCCTCAGATATGTGTTGCTTTGTATTAAAGCACCTGCTAAATGGAATATTTGAATGTATTGGTGTTTCCAAATTTTGGTCCAGGTCCCTAACCTGGAGGAGGCATTTAACCTCTGGGGGTCTGTCAAGAAGGAGCTGCTATCTTTTGTATTTGATGATTACAATGAACGTTTGCCAATATCACCATTTTACACCCACCAACTGGTTTAAAGGAGATCAATAAATAAGGACGTTTTCAAACATACTTGTTTACAATCCCCAGTGTCATATAGACAAAACCCAAAATACAAAAGAAAATAAATACATGATATGGCACATATTCTATATTCACTGTGTCTTTGTTGACGCCCCCTAAGATCGATGGATCTGCCGCAAAAGAAAATTGGGATCTGTGACCCACAGTTACCTTCCACCATGGACTGTGTGTAAAGACAAGACTAATATATTGATCACCCCCTGGTGGCTGACCCCAGGACAGGTGATTATTTAATCTTTAACTAAATGAAAGGACGTGTTTGACTCTTGATTCCTCACACTTATAAAACGTACTACCCGGACTCTAACTTGAGTGACTTTCTAATCATTCTAATAAGCAATGAGAAAACTGTGTGTATTTTTTAAATGATCTCCTCAGCCTCCTCCAACAGACCCATCTGTGCTGAGACACACACCTGCAACTGCTTCCCCTCATTCCCTCTCCTCACCAGGTGCAGCTGGTAACAACACCTGTAACAACAGCGACACACAGTTCACCACTGAAGCCAATTGTATCAACACGAATCACAAGGAAGCTGCAATTACTGGAAAGCCGTGTTTTGGCAAAGGAGTCACAGTAGCAGCTGGAAAGACGTGAAATCTGCTGCAGGTCATAGATCATACAATGATACACATCGACGAAACATGTTCTCCTTGTAATTATTATGATGGGATTTAATTAGGGTGAATTAATGAGCAAAACCAATGAAAAATGCACATTCTGACTTTTGTAAATCACACTGCTCTTTTGTCTCCGTGTCAGAAGTTCAGATACAGTGCACGTATTTCATCTTGTTATCTGATGACTCATGAACCGCACTTATCTCCATTTTTTGCACATTTGTTTATTTTTCATCACTGACACTTTCCAATTAACTCTGCTTAACGGCGTTCTATTGATTGGCGCCGTGGCCCCGCATGCATAAATCATTCGACTTAGCTCCGGGTTTCATCTTTTTAAATAACAGCACTCATGTGTTTAAGTCCTCTCCACAGCCATAAAAAAAAAGGTGGGGGTGGGGGGGGGGTGGGGGGGGGGGATCAATTTCTTCAATATTGGTCATCGGTGTCTCTACCGCAGCAGCGTGGACCAAAGCTCTTTGTGTACTGTTGATTCTTGGCCCCAGTATCTTGTGTGTCGGAGGCTTTGCAGCGGCTAAAGAGATTACGGAGCGGCGCACTGCCTTCAGCTTCCAGAGGCGAGGAGACGAAGACACTGCCACTCTAATGACACCGAGACACCGAGGCATGTGATGGATCAGTGTCCACAGGTGAGTGTGTAGTTTTGTCTTTATGAGAAAATGGGACATATCTGTTAGAATTGGAATTGGATGAAATGATGTAACAGTTACATAAACAGTTTATGACTTCAAGGTGCATAAGCCACATCTCAGCCATCTTTCCAAAGCAAGCAAGGAAAACGTATTGTAGGCACATAGTTTGTCCCATCAGGGCCACTGTATTAACATGGCAGCCTTCATAGAGAGAACCCACATCTGTATTTGTGATAATGGTGATGTGCATAAAGTTAATTATCATTATTACTGCCGCCATGTGAGAACGGGGTAAAATTACAGACTATACCTCCAACAATGTGATACTTTTCTGTGTCATAAGAACAACATAGGAAATTAATTGTATAATAATAAAGTTAACGTTCAACGAGAAAGTTGACTTTTGTCTTGATATTGTGACTCCAACGTCAAAATACAATACAATACAATTATTATTATTATCATCATCAAAATAAAGTCATACATAAAACTGTTTATCATTCGCAAATAGGGTCCGCCTCCACGGCTATGCTCCGATTACAAAACAAGTGGAAACCAGAGGCTGTATATAAAGATGGATGTAGCATCCCTGACCTCATCTCCAGGTTTCTGCAGAGTGCTTAAGAGGCTTGTAGTGGGCGGCGTCATCTTGCCGATACCCAACTCCTCCTACTTCCTGGTTTAACCAAAAATGGGCGAAGAGGCGGAGCAAAGGTACAGCTGGGGTGGGCCCATTGTGCTGTTGCAGCATCCACAGAACATGCCAGGTCGGGACAGATGTCACTCAAGAGGCCACGCCCCTTAATTATACACAATTTCAAATCTCAATAGAATAACAATAAGCAACAAAAAAAAAAAAAAAGAAAAACCTTCTCCTGCACAATTGTCACAGATACCACTGTCACTGATTGTAACAGGCTTTAAACAATTCACCTCTAAAGTTTGACAACTTTGACATGGGAGTCTACGGGGGATTGACTTGCTTTTGGTGTGCAGCCTCAAGTGGCCACCCTGTGAACTGCACGTTTTTCCACTTCCACAATTGGACTCATCCGTCAGCCCCAGAGCATCAACATCGGAGGACAGAATCCTGAATCCTGTCCTGCATGCACCTGTACATGTATGTGTGACAATAAACATCATTCAGCCTCGTGTGATCACAGTGAAGTCATCAATGTCCCTTTTGACAGAATCTAATCTGAAGCATCTGTGACTCTGCCAGTGACACGGCGCGTTTTGTTATTTCCCACCAACGCGACTGTGACATCCATCATTCATGTGCGATTACAGGCATTTAGAGCCGCATCGTGTCCAATTACCAGGTGAACGACTGACTGAACAAACCAGGTGAGGCTGGACCAAAATACATGAATCCAGGTGACGCAGCACATGGGCTGTTATTCAGATGTTTTTCTCTTTATGCTAATCATTGAAATGCAAATGCAAGGTCTGACGTACTTGCATGTGCAACCTTAACCAGTCATTCTCAACTAATGGGTTGCGAACCCATTCATTTTCTTGTGGGTTTCTGCCCTTTGAAAAAAATGTAAACAATTTTTTGTGCTTTTATTTTGAAGAGGATTATTTATGCATCAGAGTGCCGTCTATTCACTCTAATTACCTCGTGTCCATAGGATGCACTAAAATGCAGTTAACTGAGTGTAAAAGGGAATATTTCCCTCTCTAGCATTGCCGCCTGCAGGCTGTTTTTGTTTATCATTAAACGTGTTTGTTTGTTTATCATGTTCAAACGGCGCCATCTTTTGCTTAAACACTGTTAAAAAATGTCCTCGATTTGGGGTGATGGTGGGCACTGAAGCCAGACCCCATGAAACTGGACCCTAACAAGACATGGATCCAGGTGTGACATGACAAACTATGCTTATCATGGAAATGCAAATGCAAGGTCTGAATTCATTACATGTGCAACCTCATGACTCATGCATGATTTTTTTTAATGCTCGAGTTCCTAAACCCACAATAGAATTTATAGACATTTTAGAGGCACTCATAAAAAGCGCTTTCAGTGTCTCTGCAGCATTCGACCCCTGGAAGGGATTTTCACCTTGACCTTCCTGTGTCAGCCCCAAAGCTGCTGTCCATGCACATGCAGTGATACAACTGCAGTCTCCTCAGGGGCTATACCCCCCCCCCCTATATTTTATTACCTTCCTCCAGGCAGAATTTACAGGTTGTCCGAGCAGTCTCCAGCAAAAAGGGACTATACCATAATGAGCGAATACACACACAAATGGAAGGAGGGAATGGCTGTGTGGGCGAGGCTGCGTGCATTTAAACATTAGCGGTTTAATGGGAGATGAATTGTTATTTTTATGGAATCTAAAAAGTAATGTTGTTTGTAATTGAAGCGAACAGTGTGAACAAAGGGAGGCGCTAGCAAGCACTGGCACAGGTCAAGGAAAGTTGTTTTAAAAGCAACAGACGTTAGCTGCAAAAATTTCATGCCGCCGTTAAGTCGGAGGGGCCAGCAGCGGGAAATTAAAGGGTACAGTGTGAGAGAGAGAGAGGGAGAGAGAGAGAGAGAGAGAGGGAGGGAGAGAGAGGGAGAGAGAGAAGTGAACGAGGGAGGGGGAAGAGTCGAATTGTGTGATCAAATCAGCAGCTCAGTGTTATGAGAGCAGTTGTCTCTTCCTCTTGAACCCACATCCAGTCTTTTCACTTGCACCTGGTTTCACCTGTAATGTAATTGGAGAAAGTGTATCCACAAATGGGCAAAGAGGCGGAGCATAAGCAGAGCAGGGCTGGGCCCATCGTGCTGCTGTCCGGGATAAGAAATGTGACGGATTGAGACCAAAACTTAATCCACCTCTCTTGTTGACCATTGTAACATGGGAGCCTATGGGGATTGACTCACTCTTGGAGCGCAGCCTCAAGTGGACACCCTGTGAACTGCAGGATTTCCAACTTCCATATTGGACTCATCCGTCAGCCGCAGAGAGAGGGGGAGAGAGAGAGAGAGAGAGAGAGAGAGAGAGAGAGAGAGAGAGAGAGAGAGAGAGAGAGAGAGGCCTTGTCTTGTTGTAGCTACACTCATGTTGTTTACTTGTTGTCAACTCCAGTGATTTTCATTGATTTCTTCAAATGTTATCAAAGTTTGAAAAAACAATATTGGACCGGATATTAAGGTTCTAGATGAATTCCCTTGAAAAGCGGGATCATTAAATAACTTTATTACATGGTATGAAAAATACATTCTCTATATCTTATGTGTCATATAATGGTGTGGGGTGGAGTCTAATTGTGGGATCAACCAGCAGCATTTCCAGCCCACTTTCACCTGGTTTAAAAAACAAAGAGTCCTTCATTGATCCAGTGACCTTCTCCCATAATGCAATTGGGGAAAGAGCAAGAGATAGAGATAGAGAGATTTCCCACACAGCCAGACCATAATGCTACAATAATCACATCTAGCCCGCCAGTCAATGTGACCTCGACACCTTCTCTGGAGGCGAGTGAATAACGTGTTTAAATAATAGCGCAAGACTAGCGCCAATCATCTAGCCCCGCCCCCCTCCAGGATGTCAGTCTGTTTCACGCTCCGAGAACCTCGAGGTTCTTAGTGGAGGGATTATGCATCGTTTGCTCGGCAGGTTTGTTGTTCATTCCCGAGCAGCAGACGCAGAGGGAATTAGCAAACGTGATACAACTTTTTTTTTTTTTTTTTTAAATGGAAAATGGGAATTAGATTCAATGGGTACTGTTGCGTGCGCTTGGTTATAATGGAATGCAATTGATTATAATGTGCTCCCCGGAAGAATATTCATTATTTATTGCACCTTGAACAGTTACTGTGGTGAATCAGCTATTTCAGTCATTCATGTCTCTCTGGTGGAGACTGACACACATGGAGGAGATGGGGTGGAATCCCTCGGGTGGTGGTGGTGGTGGGGTCCCAGGATTTTTTATGTATCTTTGTGCCATTTGTCACACAACTTAGCTGTAGATGGTGATGATGCTAATAGACACCAATCATTTAACAAGTAGAAGAAAACCTACAAAGTTTGTTTACATATGCAAATTGACCATGGCAAAATGCAAGGCCGGCAAAGACTACGTGAAATGTATTGTCTTATATTCATTTATTTATCTATTAATTAATTAATTAATTAATTAATTAATCTATTCATATATTTTTGGGTCCTACAGATGCACATTTTAAGGGTTTCAATTAAAATGTTTACATATGCAAATTGACCACGGCAAAATGCAAGGACGACACAGAAATGTATTTTCTTTTACAAATTGACCATGGCAAAATGCAAGGCCGGCAAAGACTACGTGAAATGTATTGTCTTATATTCATTTATTTATCTATTAATTAATTAATTAATTAATTAATTAATTAATTAATTAATTAATTAATCTATTCATATATTTTTGGGTCCTACAGATGCACATTTTTAGGTTTCAATTAAAATGTTTACATATGCAAATTGACCACGGCAAAATGCAAGGACGACACAGAAATGTATTTTCTTTTATCTATTTATTTGTTTATTTATTTTTGTGTCCTTGGAATGCACTTTTTAGTTTTGAATTAAAATGCAGCTAATTGGGCATCAATGGGAATATTACCCTTCCGAGCGTCCCCACCTGCTGGTCCTTTTGGTTGCTTGTCATTAAACTTGTTTTTTTGTGTGTCTTCATCTTTTCGTTAAATGCTACGGCAAAGTTGAAAATGTTCCTCGATTTGGGTCACGCTCGTCACTAAGAGGTAACGGTGGGTCCCGAACCCAGACCAGTGGAGAACCAACGACCTATGTGATACCTCCCAGGGGGCAGAATGGGATAAAGAGCCCACTAAATTGCCCTTCCAATGGAAATAACTGGTTAAAGTGCACTCTAAGGAGCCCTAATGTGGTTAAGAGCCTTTCGAGTGAAGTGCCCTTCAGTGTTCCCTTTCAGTAGGCCCTTCCTATGCTATTACCATGAAAACACAATACATTTCAACTCAACAGGTTATTGGTTCCATCCCCTGGCCCCCACAGCTATCCTGCCATTGCTGATGGGAATCAAACAATGCTATTCCTTGTCCTTCAACCGGCACTTTACATCTCCAAATTGCAATTAGCCCCGTCTGCAGTATCATCTTTTAAGCACCATCAAACGACACACGCACATACACACACTCACACACACACACACACACACACACACACACACATTTTCACTCGCCACCAAAACAAAGTGCCTTTTCATGATGAAAGAAAACAAATGCTTTGACGTCTCTCTCATCTGAGCCAATCACTCGTCTCCGATTGAATGCAAATCGCTCAGACAGATTTGTTTACTGCGAATAAGCGAAGGGCAACATCTGCCGGGACAGGGATCGTTACAATCTCACCTCTTCTTCATCTTCCTTTTTCAAAATATAAATAATGACTTCGCTGTTTTTTTTCCTCGCTAATCAAAATGGTCTCCGTTTGTTTATGGTGACTGTCAAGAACCGTCTTACCTGTTTGACTCGGTGACACCTCGTCTAAATTCTCTAAACAAGAACCAAAAAAGCACTGTGATGCCTTTTCCTCTGTTTGTTTTCTCATCTTGACAGATACTTTGTAAGTGCTACATTAAAAATACAGCAAGTGGAATTAAAACAGCGAGATTAAACGGTATTGGACATTGATTGGCAGACGGCCCCTTAACCCTGCTCCCTCACTGAGTCTGATGAAAGGATGACACTCGGTAAACTCGGTGCCTCAGCACAATCAAACCTGACAGTTGCATTTCTGGAAGAATTGAAAAGTGCTCATTTAATCATCGCCTTGTCAACAACACCTGTCCGATACCGAGAGATTGATCCTGAGAGAAAGTCGAGTATTCGCCGCTGTGGCTAAATCTGGAAGCTTTAAAATTAGCTTTTTACACTCATTATGTTATTTCGCTGTGACAAAGCCCGGGATTATGCGTGACGGAGAACGGCTGTAATTGAGGCCAGTGTGAAAACCCAAGTCTGTCTCCAAATAACTTCCACAGGCTTTTGTGTTTGGGGGGAACGCGGCGGCCACAGTGGCTGGAGTCAAACCGCTACTGTGCGTCTAAATCTGCATTAATTACGTGTCCCTGCACTCTGAATATAAAACGACATTTTCGAGGATTAGCAGCCTTGTTTCAGATCATACATCCAGCCTCGTGTTTGATGGGAATTGGACACTGTGGCACCATTCCCAGCCCCGGCTCGTAGGCACCAAGCCAGCGGAGCAATATTGTTGTGGGGGGACACAGGGTGGGTGATGCTTTTTTTTTTTACCTGTAACATTCAATTTAATGAAATCACCACACAAATTACAGCTTCATTAGCATTATTGTGCTTGTTTTCACACTTGATGGAGCAGATAACTTAAAAACAGGTTGCCAAGACATTCCTCCCAAAGGTGAACACGCCGCTCTGTTATCGTTGCAATCTGTTCAAATGTGCAGAGGGACTTGAAATTTAGAGGAGGAATCTTTGTTAGCTTCCATTTTTGATGCGTGCTCAGAAGTCAGATGTGGGATGTTGGAGCTTTACGCTTACATCACTGTAACATTTTCTAATTTGGTGAGGGAACACTGTCTGCTGCCTGATGAAAGATGCCTGAATTCCCTCTACGACAGGGGTGTCAAACTTATGGCCCGCGGGCCAACATCGGCCCGCATGAGGGTCCAATCCGGCCCAATCCAGACAACTTATTCGAATTCCTCACAACATGGATCAGCCGACAAGGAACATCAAACGTAAGTCCTTCAAGTCATGGAAACAATTGAGAACCATACCAAATGCTATAGAATCAGTGGTGAGCCGTGCAAGGCCTTCAAAACCTTCTCTGCTGGCCTAAACACAACTGGTACCCCTGTATCAGCCAACCTGGCTGCCCAGGGTCTGCACAAGGGGATACATCTTGCAGATACGATCCCTGAGTTTTGTGCAGCAGAGATAAA
>JAFBJT010110115.1:38566-60638 GCA_016785325.1 Chascanopsetta lugubris | reverse complement strand
GAGATGTTATTTATGTTTACAAAAGCAGTAAAAGCATCGCACACTGCTGTATATTTGATCAGTGACCCAGAAGCAGCTGCCATAAGTTCTCATCCGGAGGTTACTCAACTGTAGTTATGCAATTTCACCACAAGGTGTCACTAAGTCCGACACATTAATCATTCAAATGTTCCTCCACATTACAAAAAAAAATCATATATATATATATATATATATATATATATATGTTTGTGTGTGTATATACAATAAGTCGGTGTATTCCCTGCCTACTACTCCTCGTCCTACTTTGTTTACTCAGACCGTTTACCATATTTACTGTTGTTTACATCTCCGTACTTCCCTTCAGTGTTTCTGCTGCTGTGTCTTCACTTTGAACTCAAAAAACTACATATCACTAAATATCACAACATTCCAGTGTCTGTACACTCTGATTATTTTCAACTCCTCCTATTCTGAAATAATGAAAAAGAAAACTCTCACAGGGATTATAAACAATGCATTCAAATTAAAAATTCATTTGAAAAGCCTAATAAAAAAAACAAGGCTATACGATTTTTTTATTTTATTGAATCCTATACATATTCACTGACACTATACGCAACAGCGTCCCAAGTGGTTACAACAGGAAGTAACATCTAAATGACAGGATGTATATCATCCCAAGGTCCCTCACACTGAGCAGACCTTACTATGGAGTATTTCATCCATTTGATATCTATTAAATTCCAGGGATTGTGTCTGATTAAGTGTTGTAATTAACTTTGGCTGCCTAATCACTTTATGTTAGATTTATCTTGTTCATTCATTCATTCATTCATTCATTCATACGCCTGAACTCCTCCCTCCCTCCCTCCGTCTCTCTGCGGCGTCACCTGCAGCGGTTTTCCCTCCTCTATATAAACAGACAGACGGAGGACAGGGTGACAGCTGTCATGGAATTGTGATAATAACAGGGTGTTGGTTGAAGGAGTGAGTGACAGAGCGCTGACTCAGCAAACCGAGACGTGTCTTGCAGCAGTATTGCACCGTTAGGAGAAAATATGTTCCTCTTTTGGGGCAGTTTTTTTTTTTTTTGCGTTTTTCTTTTTTTTTTTTTTTTTGCGGCATATGACTTTTTTTTTTTTTATTGCAGGTTTGAAGAAAAAAAAAGTTTGTTACCGATGTGTTAACGTCAATGCTGGAACTTTTTTCACTATTATTCATTCCATTTTTTGTTTTAGTTTAATATTGTGTTATTTGAGGGCTTGCAGCAGCGCCCCCTATGGCAAGTGCCGCTCAAGGCGACCCCTTAAATGGCCTATGCCAAGAGCCGGCTCTGTAGTGAATGGAAAAGCATGAGTGGTGTTAGTAGAACATGTTTAATCCGGTGTGAGGAGACGTGAGTTTTGTAAATGAACCTCACGATTCTATTTGTCCGTGTGTCTTTAATGAGTTATCTTTAGCAGCCGTTTAGCTGCTTGTGTTTCTCACACTCACAGGAAGTGCCACCCTCATTGTGTGTCCTGCACGTGTTTTCATTTAGACAAACAAAAGCTCCATGGCTGGGAGTAAGAAACGGATTGTGGTCCGTGTTGGATGTTGATGAAGTAAATATGGCTCCGGACCGGAGCCGTATTCGTTTAATGTTTGTCGTTGTTGAAATAACACGCGACGGTCTCCCTGTTCGTGCCTGAACGTGACCACAGGAAAAGCTGTAATATGCTTTGAAAAGGCCGAGTTTTGCAATAACATCGATTGAAAGAGGACAAGTCCCATGTGTTTCCAGTGGAAAGTGAAGTATTAGCGAGTCAGAGTTGGAAACTATTCCTATTAAAACATTGTGTCTTGTTCCATAGAAACATCCGCGGAAGGAGACGTCGCGTTTGCGCATCTCAACACTAAACAAAACTCCCGTCCTACACTTTTGGAAATCACTCGTTCTCATTTCTGTTCCTCAGACTGTCCAAAGCTCCAGCTCCCGTTTTCATCCGCTGCCTGAATGGCCCTGTAGAGGCTCCGCCCCCTTCCCCACAGAAAAGCACCAGACTGCTCTGACTGGCACAATCGTCCCGCTCATGTGATTGGTCGGCCGGTCCCCAGCTGATTCTACATCAGTGTCCCGTGCACCGACGTGTCCCATTCTCACCGACCACAGAGACATGGGCCGGAACAGGAAGTAGAATGAAAGAGCGCCCCCTGTCTTTGAGACCAACATGAAGACACACGCCCAGAACACCCCAACGTCCCGTAACAGGTTCCACTCGTTGACTTGCAGCAGGAGCAGCTCCTCCTCTTTCAACGGAGCCGACTCGTTACGCTTAATATTTGCACCGTCGGCTCCCACCTGCCGTCGCCCACGTGCTCCGACTTCAAAGTGTTTCGGAAGGTTAATTAGCCAAAGAGCCAATTAAGTGAAGGTCACCGAGCCCTTCAATGATCCTTGGATCCATGACACGTGTGTGGCTGACTTGAAACCGTTACTTCCTCTCGTACTCACTTCCCCCTTTCACTTCCTCTCCGCCAGCCTGTTCCTCTCCCTCCCTCCCTCCATCTGCTGCGCCACGTCCATGTGTCTCTTTGTCCTTTAAAAAAATTTTTTTTTTTTTCCCAGCATGCACTTACAGCATGCGTCACCCGTCTGCCGAGCGCTTACAGTCAATTATCCACCTCCTCCAAAGAGCTAATCTTGATGTTTACCCCGTCATTGATTAGCCAATAGCGGACAGGTGGTGGTCGGTTATACCGCCCATTGTATTGCTCCCCGGAGGGGCGGGTTTAAGGACAGTTGCGAGTCAGATAACGGCCAGGCGCGCACGCACACACAGGAAGTGGGAGGTGCGCGCGGCGCGCGTGTACATTCATCACAATAATAAAAAAGGATGGCGCGGACAAAGAGAACAGAGACGTCCTGTGGTATCATTATCCTGATCACATTACCACCTTTTATTGTTACGGCCCCTCATTACTATGCTGAGGAAATCACATTTCTGCCCCGTGATCAAATGCAGTGTGGGTTCAGTGGCACCTGGGCAGAGTGGACACACACACACACACACACACACACACACACAAACACGCACACACACACACAAAACACTTTTCTATCTGAAATCCTCTAACACATTGTCATTTTTTTTTCTTCTGCGGAAACGTGTCAGATCAGCATTTTCATTTACAGCAGTGGTCTGAGCGGAACACCTGGGGTTCATCATCCTCTTGTTCCCATGCCAACACCACTTCCTGTGCCATTTCTGCTGTGACACTGTGACCCTTTCATTTTCACATGAGAATGAAAGTTTGTAGCAACGCTTTTATTTTTTTTTTGATGTTTTTTTTGTTCAACTTTTTGTCTCTGCGTTAAGATCAAGATGTAACTTTAGCAAGACGACGAGGTGATGGAGCTTCGCCTGATTCAAGGCGATGGAGACATTAAGGTTTCCATGGTTACGGTGTTACAGAGGAAACACTTACCCCCGTGATGTTGATGTTTAGTTTTACATAGTTTGGTTGTTTCTGGTAAAAAGGCAGAAAGGATTCAAACTCTATAGAAAATGTCATGTCATGTCATCTTGAACCGCTTATCCAGTAATCCGGGTCACGGGGTGTTTCCACCAGTGTGCAGACGCCATTCAGGGTGTCAGTGTCAGGGCCTGAGGAGGATTCGAACCAGTGACCTTTGCTTCCAAAGGCAACTGCTCTAACCACATATTTTGGTTACACACACACACACACACACACGCACACGCGAACGCACACGCACACGCACACACACACACACACACAGAGTGAGGTAGCACCAATACCATGAAGTCAGATGGGGGTGAGATGAAATGTTATCTCCACTAATGCCCCTCAACAATCTTTCATCACGACAACATACCTCACACCCGGTGCACTTACAGTGTGTGTGTGTGTGTGTGTGTGTGTGTGTGTGTGTGTGTGTGTGTGTGTGTGTGTGTGTGTGTGTATTTATGTGAGATGGTTATTAAACGCGCTTTGTCTCGTTCTGCTCCTCGGGAAATGAACCTGACATTACTCATCTGTCAGAAACGCTGCAGCCCCCCCACCTAATGCTCCGCCCCCTCTTTACCTCCTCTCACCACCTCTCCGTCCTTCAGCCCCGTCTCTGCGCTTCCTCCTTCCTCTGACTCACCTGTTTACACCTTCGCTTCTCATACTCTCTCCTTCATCTGCCAACTTACAGTTCCTCCTCCTTGGCTGTCGTTTCCTGCTCATCGTCCTCTTCCGGTCTTTCACTCATCCTCCGCTGCCCGAGTTTCATCACTCCCCTCCCTCCTTCGCTTCTTCCTTTCCCCCTTCTCCAGTTACACCACTTTCTCTCTCTCCCCCCCACTCTGTTTTATTCCCTATTCTCTCTCTCTCTCTCTCTCTCTCTCTCTCTCTCTCTCTCTCTCTGCTTATATCAATCTCCTAATCTGATCCTCTCAATCATTCTCTCCTGCTCCACTTTTCTTTTCACACTCGTCTTTCATAAAAATAAAAGGCACAGCCATTCATCTTGGGTGCATTCAGGTGCATGGAGCGCTTTGATCAAATGAATGCACTGTCAATTTTCTTTTCTTTTAATCCTTGTTATTTTCAACGCCTGCTCATCACGGCCGGTTCCACCTGGTTTGGTTTCACGCCAACGCTAAACTCTGAGGTCCACGTTTTTGCCTCATGTACAGAACTTGATAATGTGAAATGCATTATCAAGCCCCGACACACACACACTCACGTGCAAATGCATGCATGCACGCGCGCACCGCACACACACACACACACACACACACACACACACACACACACATACATTGTCTTTTGTGTCCTGTTTCCTGTAGCATCAGCACCTAATAGTCAGAGCAGCTTTTAAAGTGAAATACAGGGGGTTGTTCAAAAAGTTCTCAGCCCGATCCAGAAACACAGGTCATTACTTCCACGTGGGGACGTAGCTGTGTTCGATTTGACCAATCAAGTGCATTGAATTCATAAAGACTTACCTTTCTCCTGTGACCTCTTCTTTCAGGGTGAGGCTGAGAACTTTTTGAACGGTGCCAGAAAAACCCAGAGACACACACACACACACACACACACAGACTGTGTTCACCTGTTAGTGTCCGCGCAGCAGTCCCACCTGGAAGTGTCACACACTCAGCTTGGTTTGCTTCATTCCCTTTAATGGCGGATTTTAATCACACTGGCGCAGCAGCTGTTTTATCCACACACTCGTCAGAGGTGGAAATGGGCCGGAACGCCGCGCTCTGCCGCCGGCTGAGTCACAGCGCTGATGGAATGATGTTCCAGCTGAGATTTCAAATATGTCGGGACTGTTTTCATCGGAGGAAAGTGTCAGGGTTGATGACTGCTCTGTCTGCAGCGTGTGAAAGCAGAATATTTGAAGGTGTCATTTCTTGATTTTGCGAGTTCGCGCGGCGGGCGTGCGCACGTGTGCCGTGGGCTGTCAGAAATAATTGAGCAACTCGGGTTATAAGAGGCAGGTTGTTTAGAATGAGAATCAGATTTACTCCCAGAGTCCAGGTGCACGTGGGCATTCACTTTCACACAGGTGTCAAAACAGCTCGATGTAACGAGATGCAAGATAACCAATTCCAGAGGAAGCCAGGAACAACTTCGGGCTGAGCACAAATAAACATAAACATCAACACGTACAACCGACTTCATAGTTTCTGTGTGAAGTGTTTTCTCAGTTCAAAGAGACATTTCAAAGCATCTTCAACATCTGTTTTACTTGATCTTGCCGTCATACATCCGCTTTAACTTGACTTTGAATGCGAATTGAAGACTAGCGCCCCCTATGCTGCGGTGGGAGGGACTTTTTTTGTGCTGGAAACTCTTTTGACGAGCTTAAAACAAGCAACCAACCTGGTAAAGCACATTAAACCATGGGGACAAGAAGAATATGACTCCTACACGATATTCATAGTATTATGACGTATTTATTTGATTTGACTCATTTTATTCATCAATTGTACATTGGCTGCCGTTAGCTGCTGCTGCTTTATTTTGTTATTGATTCATTTATATTATTTGTTTTTTTAACACAATCCTGCCAACAGACCAAGCAGGAAACATAACGTCCTTGGCAAAGCTAGAGAACAAATGTAATGGATTCCTTTCAACATCAGTTTGTGTTTGTTGTCATGGGATTTGTCAAAAAACTTTCGAACGAATGCCCCAAATATCCAGGCCGGTGAGGTTGGACCCAACAAACCATCGAGTCCGGCAGCTGATTAAACAAAGTAGGTGGTTCGAGCTCTATACTCACTGTGCCAATGTTGTGTCTCTGCCTGGGTCGTATGCATGAGGCTCCAATATGAATCTGTGGGAGTCACAGCTGGTGTCTCCACTAATCATCAGTCATAAAACAGGATCACTTAGGGAGAAGGAGGAGAAGAAGAAGAAGGAGAAGGAGGGGAGAGGTTCTCCAAAGTGTGTTTTTGGGGTCTGGGTGTCGCACAGCGTGGAGTCATGGAGGACGTGTGTGATCAAATCAAGCAGCAGCAGCCGATCTCGAGAGGTTTCCATTTTTCTGAATAGCTCTCGAGGTAAAAAAAAAGAAAAAAAAGAAAGAAAGACTGATGTAAAGTAAACTCGAGTTTATAGGAGCGAGAGAGACGAGAGGAAACCGGCTGCTGGAGTAAAGCATTTGATGCTGACGACAGAAGTGAGGAGCGACGCATTTGTATTTTTAGCGCCTCTGAGAGAGCGACGCCTCGGAAGAGGTTTATTTATTTTATTTTTTTGACATCTTCCCTGATCCCGATAGAGAGCTAAAAACTTAGCGGTCCTACAACGCAGGCGTACGTTAGCATGCTAACACTTTTAGTTCCCTTTGCCTCAAAGTTAGTCAGAGATCTGAACGGCATCCGTAGCGTCACCCATTGGTTTGTGCTCGTGCGGCTCATAGTGGGCGGTTCCCTCGTCTACATCTTGCCGATGCCTAACTCCTCCTACTTCCTGGTTCATCCGAAAATGGAGGCACAGGCAAGAGCTGGGGGGTGGACCCACGGTGCTGTGGCAGCATCCTCAGGACGTTCCCAGGTGTCACTCAAGAGGCCACGCCCCTTAATTATGCAGGATTTCAAACCTTGATGGAATAAAAATAAGCAAGGTAGAAAAAGATAGATATAGATATGCAGATATACATCCAGATCTCTATGAGTCAGTGAGAGTGGGCACATCTATATAAATATCCTCATCTCGTGAATTTGAATGTGGTTACATAAAGAGACTCAGTGCCATTTCTAATGTGTTTCTTTATTTGTTGAAACCATTCCTTATTTAATACACTGGTGCATTCTGGGTCCAAGAAGAACTCAGTCCGTATTCTGGTGCAGATCCAGGATTTCTCTTTCTATCACCAAACCTTATGACACACAAATCATTGAGGTAATGTGAACCCGACTTGCAGCAGAGTCGGGCCTTGGCAGTGGAATGTGCCCCAACGAGTGACATTCCACTTAAATTAGCATTAACGTCACATTATTTCCCCCAAGTTGAAAATTCATTGCTATGCTTCACTCAGAGTCGCACAGTTTGGGGGCAAGTTATTGTACAATTATGTGGAGCCCACTTCCGCCGGGGGTCACATGGGCAGTGATATATTTCTTATGAGGCACAGAAGTGCAGACGGCAGATTCATGATCAAATGTTTCATCACTTTGTCATTTTAGTCGCTTGATTCTACTTCCTGGCCTGTTCCATCATATAAATGTCTGTCCGCCCTTTACACTCGTCTTCTTCTTTCCCCTATAATATTATTATATTCTTTAGCTAACGAGGCTAAGCCTCAGTATTTACCTGGCCACATGATTGGGAGGGATGTTGTGGAAAAACCTGCGTACTGTACCTTTAGGCCCAGCTCATGGTGTCAAATTGCTAGAAACCAAACACGGAGCGTAAGAGAATAGTAAATAGTGACATTCTCATTCTGCTGGTATCGACGCAATTCCACACTCCTCCTCCATGGGCCTTATTTTGCAATATTCAACATGATGTTTCGAAAATTGCAGGATCCGCCCTTTTTGCCTGGTGCATCCCATAATTTATTACTGTTTAGCTGGGCAAAAAAACTACCTTCCAATGAAACCACATTTAAATTCCTTATATCCACACCTGGACCCGTTCCAACTTGCCCACTCTGATAAATATCAGTCTGTACTAAATATGTCCGATTCCCCCTTTTCTTCAGGGTTGATGCATTATTCAGTCAAAATGCCCCAGACTGCGCCATCTTGCATAGTTAGCGAGTCCTGGATCTGCCCCCTTTGTATGGATCTGGTCCAGAATCCAACGGGTTCTGTCTTGGCTGGTGTCCCACTCCTCCTCTAAGAGAGACGAGTGAAAATATGGTCAGGAGACTTTAATTAAACCTGCCGAGCAAAACACAAACAAATGGAAGAAGAAGCTGCTCTCTCTCTGCTGGATGTGAGTGCCACGAAGACGTAGTGGCCAAACAGAGGTACTGCAACCTCATGGGGCCCAAAAGAGACTTTTTGTCAACATTATGTAACATTGAAAGAAAGACAACAGTAGATATAGTAGATATCTTTTTTTAGGTTCTATCCTGTGCTTTTTTTTTTTAATTTTACAAATACTTTAGAATCATTCACTTTATAAATGTCTGTATTTTTGTTATTTTTTCTGTATTATACAATGAGCATTCGAGCTGGAGGAATACACTTGTTCACCTGCCCTATGGGCCGCCAGGCTTCATGTACAACTGAAGAGTTCAAACAGGAAACCACAGGGCGGTGCCCCTGATATTGTATCCAGTATTTATAAATCAAACAGGAAGTAGAATGAAAATCGAAATGAGCATGATAAAGAGCGCCCCCTGCTGCGGAACAAAACACATCCCTATAAACACAGAACTCCTAAATAGACCCGAAGAGACGGGAAAAGAAAGAAAGCAAAGAAGGTCAGTTGACCCAGCTTGAATTCCCAGCACATGACAAAATCATACACCTCACGGAAACATAGCAGCAGTGACGGAGACAGTACTGGGTGGAAATGAATGGTCCCATCCTGTATATTTACATTCCATTGGAGGGGCGTGTCCATCACCTCTCATCCTCTTCCTCCATCCAAACTCACATCTCATCTTCCCCTCCATCAATCTTACCAGCGGTTCACTTTTTCACCCGCTCATTCTTTCTATATCCGTCTCCCGCTAACATTTTTCATTTGCCCATCAACTCTGTCAGCATGTGTGTGTGTGTGTGTGTGTGTGCGTGTGTGGGTACATTCCAGTTAGTGTCATCGTCAGACCCCCGTGGATCGGTACCAATCTATCGAGCACACACACTTGGAGGTGGTCTCCTTCTAATGACCAGAACCACCAGGCAGTCTCTTCATTAGCCCTTCGACCCCTTCAGCCATATCATGGAAATGGTTGGAGTCGATCTGCTGCGTAACAAACACATGGAGACGTGCGCACGGGGACCGTGTCATTAACGTGAACATCCTGTGCGACTCGGCGCGAGTGGGAAATGAAAAGAAAATGAAAGGACAGTGACGGTGGAAGCGTTGGTGAGACTAAAAGGTGCAGTATGTAAGATTTAGTGACATCGAGTGGTGCCTAGCACGTATAGGAGATTTCTTGTTAAAAGTCAAAAGGAGTCGGTCCATTCTTGGCGGCTGTAGAAACATGGAGGTCCAACATGGCGGCTCCCATTAAAGGGAACCTGCTCCTGATGCAGTAGTATAAGGGGCTCATTTAAGATTGAATGAATGGCGCATGCCGGTATAATGCAAAAATCAATTCCAGTGATTATAAAAAAAAATGTCCTCTGCCAGTACAGATGGAAGTGAATGTGTCCAAGTCGTACACCTTAAGTAAAGTAAAAAAAAAAAATATATTGAATAAAGATTCCGATGGACGTGATGATGAACAGACACGGACCGGGACAAAGGAACTACAGTTCTTCTCCCTTTTTCCCCTCCATCGGCTTGTTGTTCGTCCACGCTGCTGTTTATCACCGTGGCAACTGTCACTTAGACCTGTGGGTGTGGGGGCGATGAGAAGTGAGGGTGTGTTATTCAAGACAGGAAGCAGAGATTGTTGCTGCTGCCGTCGCCGAATCCAAACCCCAACAACCGACGTCAGCGCTGAATAATCGTCGGCAGTGGACCATAATTGCTCCCTTCCTCATTCCTCTGCCGACGCCCTCTCGTCAGCACCGCCAGGAGATTATTCAACCAATGACGGAGTCTGAAGTTTTTTTTGTTTTTTTTCATCACAGAAATTAACTTCAGATGGAAGCAGCGTTGTATTATTTCAGTGAGGTGGGATGATGTGTGTAGAAATGATGTTTCCCTTCATCGAGGATGGAGACTTAGATCAAGGCAGGCAGGCAGGGAGGAAGGTGTGTGTGTGTGTGTGTGTGTGTGTGTGAGTGTGTGTGTGTGGGTGTGTGTGTGTAGTCTATTACGTCGCGGCACCACAAACAATGACACATAATTCTGCAGGGGTTGTTCAATAATTGAAGTGTACAGTAGCTGCTAATGTGCGGCTGTAACATACCACAGCCTCTCACATAGTACAGAAGGTTGTTGGTTTGATCCAGCGCCTCGGGCCCTTCCTCCCAATCTCCATCGCTCCTCTTCCTCGCCCTCCTTCTCTTCGCTCTTTATCAGTGTGCGAGCGCTTTTCCGTGATGAGATTTTCATCGCCGCGTGTCAGAGATCGCACACCCGCCCACGTGCGTGCGCGCACACGCTCGTGCACCGAGCGCACACAGCCTCTCCGGTGCACAGAGAGAGGGAGGGTGTGTAGGTGTGCGAGTCTGTGTGAGTTCTGAAAGTTCTGAAAGTTTAATCGTCTGCAGCGGATCAACAGATCCGTGGTGTGTGTGTGTGTGTGTGTGTGTGTGTGTGTGTGTGTGTGTGTGTGTGTGTTTGAAAGGACGAGCGAGAGCGAGAGAGGAGCTGTGCTAAGCAAATGCACATGTTGGTGTTTTCATACCCTTGGAATTGCACTCTCACACACACACACACACACTCACATTTGTTTCTATTGTTAGCAGCAGTGTAGCTCATATCCAGCGGTGGCGGTGGAGGTGGTGGAGGAGGCGGGGGTGGGGTGAGGGGCGTTACAAGATTGCAGAGCGATGTCAAGTGCGTGTTGCAGCAGCAGCAGCAGCAGCAGCATCAGCAACAGCGGACGCTCGTTTCGACCTTCTCTGTCCAGGACTGAAATGAAAGGTTGCACTTGAGGTGCGTTTCTGCGCATTGTCTGAGATGAAGGGCGGAGGGAGCTCTGTGCCCAGGCGCGTGGATGGATGAGGATGAATGGAGTAGTAACACTCTACTTCCTGAAGGGGGCCAAAGTACTTCGGTACTTCAAGTGAGATGTTCTTAAGATGCAAGGACGAGACTCTCTCTGCGCCTCAGTGCTTAACCTCCCTCCCCTCTGGGTTCTGCGCTCCGGTGAATGTGTTACTTAAAGGTGCAGTGTGTACGATTTGGTGACATCTAGAGGTGAGGTGGCACTTTGTGTCCATTGCTTCACCTTCGCCCCTCTGAGCCTGCAGGGGAACCTGCGCTCGACTGTCATTAGAACTCAGTCTGTCCATTCTGGGCTACGGTAAAAACATGGCGGCCCCCATCGAGAGGACATACGCATTCATGGGCTCATTTGAAGCTAATGGGGGCAACAAAATAATAATACATTCAGGTGATTATGAATTCATGAAAATGTCAGTATGTAATTGAGTCAGTGACAAAAATGACCCAAATCTTACACACTGCACCTTTTTAAAGGTAAAGTTTGGGGGATTTCTAACTGAATGCGTAAAGGGGCGGAGCATCGTAGTTTGGCCGATAACAAACATCGCATCTGAAGCTCCGAGGAGCCGACTGAGGTTCCTGGAGCCGCAGAGTGAATGTGGGGTTTTCACGCTCGGCCGAGCACCGAGGGAGAGGATGAGGATGAAGAGTGACCGCTGGACTGACGATGAGCTTCTCGCCTGGTCAGCATTTCCACCGCGAGCCTTCCCATTCAGCCGCAAAGGCTGTGGCTGCATATGTACCAGGTTTGGACTCACATAACCTGCAGACTGCGCCTTTAACCAACAAAAGTGGACATCGAAATGGATGAATGTTGGACTGGAAAAATGATATTGGTAGAAGCTGATTCGGCACTTTTTTAATTTAAGGGCTGTTGAGTGAATATAAACAACGTCTTTATAATTCATTGGTTTTTTTGACCCACATTCAGAAACGGAGGATGTTTGTAAATAGACGCGCGTCGGGACGTTTGACTTTGAATAGACGTTCTTTCTCGTTTCTTGTAATTTGGTGCGAACAGAGTAATTGAGGAATCCTTTATAAATAATTCAGACACAGAAATAATGAATAAGAGCAGCTCTGTGTGTGTGTGTGCGTGTGTGTGTGTGTGCGCGTGTGTGTGCGTGTGCGCGTGTGTGTGCATGCATGCGTGACTTTCCATCCTCACAGTCTTTTGACACCCTGACGTCTCCAGGCCCACAGCTGCTCCAGTGGCAAAAGCTCATCCACCCCACTGAGTGGGAGCGTGGGAGTTACAGACCCCCCCCCCCCCCCCCCCCCCCCCCACCCCCCCCCCCCCCCCCCCCCCCCCCCCCCCCCCCACAGACCCCCCCCCCTTCGCCCCCCCCCCTATCTCCACCCTGCCCCCCCACTCCTCTGACCCTTTCACCAGCAAATTGACATCAGCGCTGAGCCGCAGCCGGGAAAGAGAGAAAGTGTCAGAAGTGAGGCGAAGAGGAGCGAGTGGTGGAGGTGACATTTACAGAAGATGAATACGAGCGTCCGGGAGGCTCGTCGTGGCCGGCGCCGGCGAGGAGGCGCCGGAAACAACGTTTAAAGGCCCAATGGAAACGGAAATGAACAATACAGACGCCACCCGCACGTGGAACTCGCGCATGTCCGAGGTGGAGACTCATCGAGTGTTTCTCATGGTCCGGGGAAGAGGATGAATGCATCGTCGGTGCGGCTGCAGGTTCGCGCAGAGACAGACGGAGGAGTTCCAGCGGCCGCTCGCGCCACCGCCCCCCTCTCTCTGAAGGTGCACGCCAGTTAATGGGAATCGAGCAGAGCGGGTCCTGATGATCCAGGTTCATGTTCATGTAAATACAATCAGTTTGGAGTGATACGAATGACATCTGCGCACGGAACACCTTTTTAATGAGGGGAGTAGATGGAACCTCCGCCTGCTTCGTGGGTTGAGTGTAATTAAGTGCGGTGACAAATCCAACGCACCTCTTTTCATTATCCTCATCACAGAACAGGTCACTGCTGCTTTCACACTCTGCAGAGAGCTTGTGAGGCTCGTAGTGGGCGTCGCCAACTCCCTGATACCTAACTCTACCTACTTCCTGGTTCATCCAACAATTGGGGGTGGGGGGGGGGGTGGGTGGAGCATAGGTAGAGCTGGGGGTGGGCCCATAGTGTTGTCGCAGCATCCACAGAAGGTGCCACTCAAGAAGCCACGCCCCTTCATTCTACACAATATTCTCCGTGGAGATTTTTGCTTTTAGAGCCTCAAGTGGCCACTGTGTGAACTGCAGGTTTTTCCACTCCTGCATTGGACTCTGAGATTGTTGCTTAGTTAAAAAGCATTTTAAAGAGCAATCATGGACTTCACCTTTTAAAGGTGCAGTGTGTAGGATTAGCTAATATATTTTCTATTTTTTTGTTGGAATTGAAATATAAAACCATCGAGGGACAAACTAAACCGACTGAGCATCGATGCGCAGTTTCTCCCCCATTTCACCCAGAAATCCCCCTAAACCCGACACACTGCACCTTTAAATCGACGGCTCACGGCGCAAGAAATGAAACCAAGCAAAACAGGAGGGTTATGAAATGCGCTAAGTGTTTGGAAATCACATCTGCACAAGTGAGCCTGCTGCGACTGTATCACCGACTGTTCACCCACTCCGGCGCTGAGGAGGCCGATTGTATAAGGGATGGGCGCTCAGCTCCCACCGTTGGAGCACACAGCACTTCAAATCAGCAACTTCCATTCACTTCCACCCAGAGTGGCGAGAGTCAGAAGTTGCATAAGCGGCCTCGTGGCTGCAAATCCGCTCTGACATCACGCGTCAGGGCCACAGGGGCCTGTTTGTAGATGGCGGTGCGTCGGGGCCCTCACAGCACAGCTGACGGCAGCTGGCAGCTAAACATGAAGAGCCGCAGCGCCCGCCCGCCCGCCCGCCCGCCCGCTCGCTCGCTCTCTCTCTCGCTCTCTCTCTCTCCCGCTCTGTGTGTGTGTGTGTCGTTGAGGAATATGTCATTGTGATTTTAGAGGAGGACAGAAAACGAACAAAGATTCTTATGACAGACTTGAAGAATTTTTTTTTTTTTTTCCACCTTTACATTTTAAACCAGGGGCGTGAAACATACCGCTGGAGGGTCCAACTCGGCCCCCAACACATGATCAACAACCTCCATGATAAATAGTTTACTTGCTACATGCAATTAATGTCTTTTCTATCATTTTTGCACTTTGCAAAGTCATCCTGGGAGCCTGAGGAGACTTGAGATTGCTCTGTTTGACAGCTGTGGTGTATATTCTGTCTGCATGGACAGTAACAACCTGAGCATGAGGCACATTAATGGACCTCATTCAACATATTTTACAAGAAACGTAAAAAAAAAAAAAAAGTGTGTTGGTCATTAAGACATAACGGACAGACAATTTCAAAAATGGCCGCCAATTAATGGAGATAATTAATTGTGAAACATGGCTTTGACCTAAGGCGACATTGGGCCAATCAAGCCAGCGGAGGTCTGCGGTCCACGATAGCTCCTCTGGTCCGACTTACATTTGGACCGGGAGCTGAATGAATGCGCCCGGGGCCACGGGGTCGAACCCCGACGCATGATTTACAGTCTGGTGGGGATTCGGAATCTGCGTCCATGTCAGTTGTTGTTGTTTGTCGGAGCGGACGAGTGTTTACGTTGTTGCCGTGTCGCGGCGCCGCAGCGGCTTCCCAGTATCGTACTGGTGGAAGAGAGGAGGCGTGCGATGGCTGCGGGCGGAACGTGTTCTCTGCTCAATAAAACATGGCCCCCGTGAGGAAGAGCTCCACTCCGCGGACTCTCCACAGAGATGTTTGCTTCGGACATGGATTTGGAGATTACGTGTGCAGCTGCGCGTTCCTGCGCCAGCGGGGAAGTCGAACGGACGGACACACAGAGGCGGAGCGGTGTTTCTCTGGAGAGCCGCGCAAAGAACAGCTGGAATAAGTCATAGTGATGTTTTTTGTTGTTTTTTTTTAGAAGAAAATAAAATAAAAAAGTCTTGATCAGCTTCATCCTGCTTCATGGAAGAATTGAGTGTGTGTGTGTTGTGTGTGTGTGTGTGTGTGTGTGTGTGTTTATATTTGTGCACACCGAAGATCCATCAAAGTTTGAATACAGTAAAAAATCCATGCCCTGGACATTTTTTGCTTGTCCCCCCCCCTGTATATATACCCCTCCCCCCCCCCCCCACAACACATACACACACACACACATACACATACACACACACACACACACACACTGTAGAAGGGGAGACGTCAGGTGAGAGAGACGTCTATTTGCCGCTTGTCACTCTGATCCTTGTCGTCTTTGTGTATCACCCACCCCTCAGGAGACCACCTCCACTCCTCCCCTCACCGCCCCCCCGTCCGACACCCAAGCCCACCCCCCGCCCCCCGCCTCAGTAGATGTAGCCCCGAGTCAAACAGATTCAAAGGCAGAGAGTTTGCAGACGACGGTATTTATCTGCAGCATCAAAGCGCAATAAAAGACTCTGAGCCTTTCACCTCATGTGTTTTCCTCCGGCTTTATCTGCTCCCGTCTCTCCTCCTCGTCCTCGTCCTCCTCGCATCGTCATTTCTCTTCCCTCTGTCCTCCCGCCCGTCCGTCCCCCTTCACCGCCCCCCTTTCATTCTGTCTCACCTCTCCAGTGTTTTCACTTTGCTTTGAACTACTTGTTAAAGCCACTCGCTTCTAAGAAGGACTCTGCAGTGTGGCCGGAAACTGAGATAAGAAGTTTACATCAGCAGATTTAACTCCGTGTTCTGGAAGCTAGTTTGTAAAACAGTATCATTCATTACTGCGATATCATTTTCATGAATAGTAACATAGTAAAAGTTCAGTGAGAACCGTTCGGAAGGTACAACACAAAGAAATTAAACATTTTATAAACAACCCAAATACTGTCTTTGGTCTCGACAGAAATGTTTATTCCATTTTTATTTGTATTTATTCCCGTTGCTGACGGATACAAGCATTTTCATCTCATATACAAACCTATACTTTATATCAGTTTACTTCAGGGATACTTCCCAACTGTCTGCACAGTGTAGAAGTATATTTCATATATATTTCATTGATATACTGTGTTGTTGTTGACCCATTATTCTTGATTATTGATATTGACTCATATGAGGATTCTGATTGTGATGTAATGACAGTGTCTGACCTCTTGTATCGCAGTGAGAGTTTCATTGATATGTTGTTATGTTCATCAATAGCAGGATTACACAAGCTCAATACTTGTGGACACAGTGTTCAGATACTCCACAAGCGCAATAACACTTACATATTAAACAGTAACACTACACATTACACAATAACATTATATATTACACAATAACACTACATATTACAATACATCATTTCAAACCACAGCCTTCAAACATCCATTTTTAGTTTGAATATAAATGATAATGTTTATTACGTGTTGATTACTTCAGGAGACGTATTATCGTCTCTACCAGATTGTCAGGCCGTGTGCTTGATTAATTCATTACAGATGAACTTATTGAACTTCTCCTCTATTAATATTGATGGGGACTGGAATGATCACTGACATTGTCTCATTGAGCAGAATGAGTTGCTTATCATCAACATGCACTTCAGCCGTGCTGAACATTGGCCGCCATCACCTCAGCGCAGCTGCTCAGCTTTTTGGGCTGTGACCTCGACCCTTTCTCTAAATGACAAATAAATCCTCAATCAGCTTCAATTAGGAGCTAATTCCATATTTCACAGTCCGGCCCAGGCCCAGGCCCAGGTGTGGGGGGGTTTCCCGTGAGTGGGATGGATGCCCCCATCTCTACAATAACCGCAGTTCACACACCTTTGACCTGTGCGAAGAAGAGAGTGGTGTGAAGATGAGAAAATATTAGCAGAGGGCTGAGCCGTATAATAAGCTGCAACCTTTCAAAGATTGAGTTCCAGGCTGACAGGGCCCGGGTGATTTTTTTTTCTTTTTTTCTAACCCTTTCTCGATCAATAGCTTTTAAAGCTGCACAGATCTGCGCTCTGGAAACAGCAGCGTGAATGGAAGGGTCCCGAGGTGAACGGCCGCTGAATGCAGAGACCACAGGGGTGTGGTTTCAGCGCTGAGGACGATGTGATGGAGAGAGGGGGGGGAGGGGAGGGGGAGGGAGGGGAGATAAATGGACACGCGTGTTATCAACTTCTCTTTGAATTGGCTGTTCAGCTCTTGATGAAATTTTAAAGGTGCAGTGTGTGAGATTTTTGCCGCAAAACGACTTCACACTTGCATTTTCTTAATCACCTGCATTATTCTTTTCTACTTACCTTCAAATGAGCTCGTTAGTGTGTATTCACATGAGGAGCGGGTCCCTTCCACGGGGGCCGCCATGTTTTTACAGGAGCTCAGAGTGAATATATCCAACATCTTTTGAGTTTGAATGACAATGGAGTGCCACCTGTAGTGAGGGTGAGGCGATGGATACAACATGCAACTTTACCACTAGATGTCACCAAATCTTACACACTGCACCTTTAATGTATATTTACACGAGGAGCGGGTCCCCTCTAATGGTGGCCGCCATGTTTTAACAGTAACCCAGAGTGGACGCACTGAACGTCTTGTGATGGCTGCCACAGGTTCTGCTGAAGGGTGAGG
Organism: Chascanopsetta lugubris; assembly: GCA_016785325.1. NCBI lineage: Eukaryota > Metazoa > Chordata > Actinopteri > Pleuronectiformes > Bothidae > Chascanopsetta > Chascanopsetta lugubris. Next base: position 42,721 of record JAFBJT010110115.1, on the reverse strand, counting down.
GTGGTGTGATGGATACAACATGCAACTATGCTCAACTAAATCTGACACACTGCTCCTTTAAAGCAGTTTATCCTGCTCCTCTTGTCCAGATCTTTGCTTCTGTTGTACGAAGTGAGTTGCAGAAACTTGAGCGGGAGTTGGGTGTCTGGCGTTTACCTGTGTTTGGAGAGAGAGAGAGCGAGAGAGAGAGAGAGAGAGAAATCTCCTCTGTAGAACTTAATTTGTTTGCTTGTTGTGGATCAGTGCTTTTAACCCATCGCTTTATTTATTTATTTATTTACTTCACTTGAATTTCCTGCCTGCAGAGCCGACCACAGGCAGTGAGCAGCAGCAGCAGCAGCAGCAGCAGCAGCAGCAGCGGCAGCAGCAGCGGCAGCAGCAGAGTGAAACTTCACGTTGGCTTTGCAGCGTGAGCTTGAGTGCACGGCCTGATGCGGATGAACCGTGGCATGAAAACACTCGGGTAGTTTGTTTTGCTCATCTGCCGCCAATGTTCTGTGGAGTTCAGGCTGTTGACCGTTTGATTTATTCTCGCTCGGGGAACAGGACGTAGACACACACACACACACACACACTCACACTCGCGCGCCCACACACACACACACACACTCACACACCTCGCCGCCCTCTGGGAGTTGTCGTCAGGGGGGTCAACTTTGAGCAGGAAATGTGAAGCCTTGTCGTTTCCTTGTGTTCACGTCGGAGTGAAGCGGCTCTGGAAGCAGCAGAGTTAATGAATCAGGTTTTGCTCCGTGAGCTTTTTCGCTTAATTAGATTAATGAGCTCTGATCAGAGGATGTGTTCCCGTTATTAACGTGGAGTCAACTCAGCATAACAGATCAAACTGACTATCACTGTCACTGTGTGTGTCGCACACACACTGGAGTGTTACTTACACTCACTGAACTTTATATGTATTTCTTTCCCCCTTATTCTGGACATTTTGAAAACTGTCTTTTTCTATGTTCAATCCTGCAGAATAACTGAAGGCCTCGTCTTTGTTACATGTTATATATATGTCTTCACACTGCATTTGTGTGTGTGTGTGTGTGTGTGTGTGTGTGAGAGAGAGTGTGTGTGTGCCTGTTCTTCACCAGCCCTTGCTGTGGGGGTGTCTGTTATTATTAGCACCTCTGTCGCCATGGAAACTATTTCAGTTACACTAATTGGCTTCATAACAAGAAGAGTGGGAACATGATGAACTGGTGGAGAGATGGAGAGAAACGGAGGGATAAAGAAGCGAAGGCAGGAGGACAGAGTGACAAGTTAGAGGGCATGAAAAGAGTTTTAGCAGGGTGCAGGAAAAAAAACAACCCGGAACCCATGAAGCGGGAGATGGATGGAGGAGACGGTTGGAGGGAAAAGAGACAGAAGATCAAAGGAAAATGCTCTTTTGCTTCCCAGATTTTTTAGAAAATAGCACAGATACTCCCAGGAGCTCCTGCTCTCCAGCATCTGTTCTGCTCCTATTCTGCGGGATGTATATATGTGTGTGTGTGTGTGTGTGTGAGAGAGAGAGAGCGAGAGAGTCTTTATCATGGAATGCCACTGAAGAAGAGTGAAAGCAGGCTATTGTCATGGCTCACTGAGGCTGCTGCCTCCACATGACTCATTAAATGAACCAGAGCCATTTGATTCTCTTATTTCCACACAAACCTCGTCTCCTCTTTACGACAACAATCTGCCGCTTCTCATTTTCTCCTCTTGTTTTCTCCTTCCCGGGTTTTTACCCCAACCCCTCTGATCATCGCGCTCATTCAGCCGCCTCCCGCCCCGACGGGGGGAATATTTCTCCCGACTTAACGAGGAACGCTCCGGGGGCCTTGCGGGAAAAAGTTTGCGGCTGCCGCAGGAGCGCACGACCCTCGCGCCTTGCTCATGGGTCTGTGGGTCAGACGGGTACTGATGAGAGTCGAGATTCAAAGTGTTTGGTTCGGTGCGGTGTGCGCAGTGAGGAAACGCGATTCCCCGAACGAGGACATTTGTGCTTTGCCGTCCAAAAAAAAGGACGAAATAATGATAAGATTATAATATAACGGCAGTTTCAAGAGGCAGCTTGTGAAAAACACAGTCGAAATGTAAACTATTATGTGCAGATACAAATTGCACTGACAAAAATGTCATGAATAAATGATAAAGGCAGCATGCGAAGAAAACACAATAGAATATATGAAGGAAGAAAATGAGTATTGTGCAGAGTATATACATCAGTGCAACACAAAGCCAGTGAAGCCAAAATATAATGAAAGGTGACGTCGGCAGGGGCGTCGTCGGAGGCTGCACTTTAACTGAAAACAAAAAAAATCCGAGTTTCTGACCGCGAGCTTGGCAGTGACTCTCCGGCAGGCTGGTCCATGCATATTGGAAGCTCACAGATGGCCTCAGCGCTGAATATGGATGAGGGATCTGACACCACAACTCAGACAGACAGCGTGGAAGAGAGAGAGAGAGAGAGAGAGAGAGAGAGAGAGAGAGAGACGGAGAGGAAGGAAAGAAAGAAAGGAAGAAGATCTGATCAGTAAATACATGTGTTTTCATTTCTCTTTCTTGATATCCCTCTCTCCTTCGCTCCTCCATCCCCCGCTTTATCCCTCCGGCTATGGCTGTATGAATTATGAGGCACAAATGAGGTGTGGGAGTGTGTGCGCGGGTGTACGTGTGTGTGTGTGTGTGTGTGTGTGTGTGTGTGTGCGCGGTTCAATCGTGGCTGTGTTTGTCTATGAGTGGGCTGAGGGCCACGGGTGCGCGAGCAAGAAATCCAGGAGCTGCCACTGTGTGTGTGGAGGGCGAGGGTGTGAAGGTATCCTCCTGCAATACACACACACACACACACAGTGATGCAATTTTCACAAGTGGAATAATACACAAACACACACACATGCAGAGGAAATCCAAACACAAACAGAGACACTCTTAGGAGGTGAATTAAACATCAGCCTTCTTGCCCTGGAGCTGGGTATTGATGTTTGTTTTTATATCCCTGCATGTGTGTGTGTGTGTGTGTGTGTGTGTGTGTGTGTGTGCGTGTGTGTGTGTTGTGAGGGCTAATGAGGTCTTTAGTGGAGGTGGTCTCTTTCTTTAAATGTGGCAGGGGCGGTCCTGCGCTCCTACCATGTTGCCACATTAACTGCCCCCCCCCTCTCCTCCTCCTCCACGGGAGAAACAGCTGGCAGGTGTGAGGCAGAGACAGGAAGAAGATGAGAGGAAGAGGAAGATGAGAGGATGTGACGATTAGAGGGAAAGCGATGATGACGGAGGTGAAGGCCGAGATGTGACACTGTTTCATCACAGAGCACCAATGGGAGGACTCGTTACTGCTGCAGGTCAACCCGCAAGTTGTCGTCACACCGGTTCCCTCAGTAAAATGTCAATGGGATTTTGGCTTTGGATTTTGAACCGGCATCCCTACGTGCATCTCATCATTAGCTTAAACTAAAGATTCCAACTATCCCCGACCGCCTGCGGTTTTGTTTGCAATCGACTTTGTAAAGCTCCGTCAAAGCGTCACAATGTTTAAAGATGTCACATCTATAGTTCAAGGCTCAAGTCTTGTCAGCGTGTGTGAACCCCAGACCTGGTTTCAGGCCTGTAACTGAACAGCCCATAAGGATAGTTTTAGCGTTAGCATCTCCGTCTCATCGGAAATATTACCGCTAAAACGGTTCCTTTAGGGTTAGCGTCTCATCCCACTGGAAACCTTAGGTTTAGGGTTAGCACCTCACACGAGTTGGAAATGTTACCGTTAGTGTTAGCATCTCAAGCTCATTGGAAACTTAGCGTTAGCGTCTCAAGCTCATTGGAAACTTAGCGTTAGCATCTCAAGCTCATTGGAAACTTAGCGTTAGCGTCTCAAGCTCATTGGAAACAAAGGTTCAGGTTTAGCAAACTGGTTGACTTTGAGATGAGGAAGCCGAAAGCGTTAGCATGCTAATCAAACATCTTTCATGTCACAGCCATGGGCCTGTGTGAATTGAGGTAATGAGCTGTGGCGAAATACATTCAAGCTGTTTGATAAATCGCAGATACTTTGTGCTAATGATCAAACAAATGAGATGAATCCAGGTAAACTGCTTCTCTTTGCGTCATGAAGACAAATATGTTTTGATGCTTCAAGACAATTCAGACGAGAGTTGTGCTAAAAAAAAAGGTCCCTGA
>JAFBJT010110115.1:0-23705 GCA_016785325.1 Chascanopsetta lugubris | reverse complement strand
GTGTGTGTGTGTGTAGATTATAGTGATTATAATGATGATCGGATTCAAACGTTTTGAGGGATGGTGTTAACATGACAGACATCGGACAATGTGACAAAGATAAAGCCACGTGCAACCGGTGTTTAAAGGGATCCATGTTCCGTACACTCTGAAACACGTGATTACGTAACGCCGGTGACACGAGGACAGACCATGAGACGTCAAGCTAGCTAAAGTACACACCAACATAGTTCGGTTTAACGTAGTTCACTTCTCAGCAGTACTTTACCACGTCGCCTCTCGTTACTTGGTGACGTACATGATGTTAGTAGTTTCTAGCTAAACAACCCGGTCAATGGTCGGTGGGCTGACCGTTAGCTAGTCTGTTAGCCTAGCTCCCCTGTTAGCACGTTCAGCCACATGTTGCCAAACAGCTAGCTGTATAGCTGTACAGCTAGCTGGACGCGACGTGTGTGGTTTTCCGATTGACGCGGGAGAAAGAACCCACCTTCAGGGCTTGAATCTCGCTGACAGTGTCCTTCTCTTCCTCCATAACGTGGTTTTCGACGTCCATTGTGACTTTAGAGGGCATTTCTCTTTCCCGATGTGAACCTTCGGCGTGGACACAAGCAACCCTTCGGGCTCGCGGACGAAAAGGAACGTGATGGGCGGGGCGAGCGAAGGTGTTCGTGAAACGATCATAGAAATAGAAGAGGTAGATAAGAAGCACACAGATCATCAATGTCGCAAAGCACGCAGTGGAACACGCAGTTCTACATCCAACACATCTATACACCACAAACTACCTACGCAAAATACAGGAAGCACACGATGTTTTATTTTGAGTTGTATTTTATATTATGTTATAATATTCCCTTGAATTGTGAAGTGAAACATCCAAAGATATGTTCAATGTATTTTTCTATTATTTTCACAACATTTTAATAATAAACATCAATAAATGTATCAATGACAGAATACAAATAATAATTGAAATCAAATGATCAGAAAAGAAAAAAGAAAACGAAAATACATTTTTAGTAAAATAAAACAACAACAGAATATGAATTATTGTTGAAAACGCTATGCGCTAACTTTAGCCAAAATAATGTAAAGATGAAGAATGTATGCGATCTTTTATTACAAAGGAAAATCAAAGACAGAAGAAAGGAGAAAACGTTGTCAGATGGCCGCCTGCGCTGCGTCATCACGACAGTGTCGTAAAGTGTGAAGCGTTGTTGTCAGTTATCTGACCGGTCGTCCTCTGCTGCCTCAGTGTATCCAGTCGCCCTTCAGACCTGCCCCTCCTCCGTCTCTCTCCTCTGGACCTCCAGCGTTAGAACCGAACCATGGCTGGAACCGTCGCCCGGAAATCGATCGAGTACCTGAAGAGCAAAGAGTTCAGGGATTATCTAACCAGGTCGGTTTCACTTCTTTCTACATGTTTGAATCGCACGCACCGAGCTAACGCTCGTTAGCCTGGTGGCTACATGAAGTGCTAGCTGTAAACTGTAGATAATATTTAACCGACAGGTGGATGTTATCGCGTTATTTCAGCTATGGAACCATTTTCAAGTCCGCTGTGAGGGCAAGGTTTGATCTGGCAACCTTTATAGACGCTTGTGTTTGAACCTGTCACTCAGGGGATTCATGAATTCACCTGCTGTCATGCTGAAGACCAACTCGGGCGGTAGATCAGTGTTTGGAGAAACACACAAGTTTGAATGTCAGGCTCATGTGAAGGTGTTCTCTGGTGATGTGTGTCTACCTGCCTCAGAAAGACAAGTGTCTGTGGCGTAAGAGGTCATACCTCTGTGTACAGTATACACAGTGTGGAAGTCAAACAGAATCAACTCTACTGGGTCAGATGGTTGATGAGAGTCTTGGCATCACGTCTGCTTCTCCTGACCACAACAAGACTTGATCTGCAGTAAAGATCGGCGCACAGGGTTATTATAATACTGATCATTCTAATTTTCTAAATCACTAGTATATATCAGAATGACAGGTATAATCAAAGTAAAAAGTATATTCATTGCATACTTTTTAATCTCATTTATCTGTGACCACAGTGCCACTCCTTTTAATCCAAGCAATGATTTAATAATAATAATCCAATAAACCAAGCAACAGCTGGGGTTTCTAACTCATGGTGAGAAAGTGTCGCCCACCAGGAACCAGAAACTCTGGAATTGTCTGCCTCAGGGGATTTGACTCACCTCAGCAAACAGTCTTAGATAATATAAGTTCTCCTTCGTTTGCCTGAAAAAGACCTGACATGTGGTGTGTGTGTGGCCTGTATCATCATATCATGCAACCACAACTTAACTGTGTGTCCTTTGTCTTCCATGTTCCCCTGGATTCATTCAACAGCACGGTAAGCCTTCATCCTTAACATCCCTCAGTCACTCTACAATATGAAGTTGTACATACGTTTCTACTTTATCTGTACACATTCCTATTTTCACTTCAACTCCATGTGATCTACCAATCTCTACTGCTCTGCTTTTTGACCTCGTATCTTCAATTCACAATGCATGTGATTATTCTGTTTTGCTGTGATGTGCATTTCAAGATGAATGGTTAGTTAAATCACTTTTCATTTGACATTCAGCATTTCTGGGGTCCAATAGCAAACTGGGGTCTCCCCATAGCTGCCATCACAGATATGAAGAAGAGCCCCGAGATCATCAGTGGCAGGATGACCTTCGGTAAGACACAGATAGAAAGTCGACAAATATAATACATGCCACAAAAACTCCCGTAACCTTGTACGTTAGATTATGAATTGTATTATACATAATTGTTACAACGAAGTTAGAGATCCTTAAATGTCAATAGATTCAATTGTTGGGAGACACTGTGACTTGTTAATTGTTCCTCGCTGGATGGGAATGATGTTTTTGTTAGACTTCAAAGTCAAAGTTTTGTTAGAAAGTAAACAAAAAAAGTGAAAATAAAGAGGTCAGAATCTGTAACCTTGTCCAGTTACATATTTACACAGGACTAGAGGGAGCTAGAATTGAATGTTGCCCCCCTGGCTATTGAATAATCCCACTTTATCTTCCCCTCAGCTCTGACTTGTTACTCACTCCTCTTCATGAGGTTCGCCTACAAAGTGCAGCCACGGAACTGGCTGCTCTTTGCCTGCCACTTGACCAATGAGACGGCACAGTTGATCCAGGGAGGTCGTCTCATCAAGTACAAGTAGGTCACGCTTCAGTCTGTTTTCTGTCTTTATCAGTGCACCATGAGGTGGTTCGATTAGACAGACATAAATCTGCACGCCTTCATAGCTTTTGCTACATGCTTGAAAGAACACGTACATCTAAAGGGAAAAGCTTGATTCTCAGGAACACCAGTCGGCGCAGTGATTTTATATTTAGGTGGCTACGACTTGGTTTGACATGACCTCATTTTCACCGTTTGTTTTATTTCAGCATGGAGCAGAAGACCAAGTCTTAGTGACACTAAAGATCATGGAGAAGATCCACTTTAGAGGGGCACCCTGCTGTTACATCTGCCACCTGAGACATCGTCTTTTTATCCAATCATTTGAACCGTGGCACTTTCATCAGGAAGTGACCTCGACTGATCGTCACTGTTAAGTTTCTGACATTTGAACAATACAGACAAAAAAAGAAATGCTTCCCTCAATGATTTAAGGTCAACTTCTGAATTGTTTAAGATTTGTTTTTGCTACATTGAACATGACGCACACAAATCTGATGTAGATGAATGTACATGAGCGAACCGGCCTGATGGTTACTAGATGCTTTTCACACGAAATCCACTGTTTATTCAAATCTTTCAAATGAGGCTAAAACAACCATTAATCATCAATCATTAACATTTTAATAACAAGTCAATGAAATGGTTATCAAAATCTATAGAGGACTAAACCTGGCATCACTTTAGCATTTGGACTTTCAGTCTTTGACATTTTCTCAAACCCAGGTCTCTCTCCCCCTCTCTCTCTCTCTCTCACGCTTAGTGTTTGTCATTCCAAATTGTTGCTCTACATAGAAAATAATATGAGGTTATAATCAGAGGGGTTTTGCTACTGTAATATAATTAATGAATTTAAAGTGTTTGATTTCAACCACACAAAAAATCTTCCTCTGTATCACTAGAGCAGGAAGGACTTGTTATCCTACATGATTGGGAGAGACGAGCTGCTTGTGTCAGTGCTGACGAAACAAACCCTCTTATGTGTCCTCCGCATTAATTTATTGTCATTGTACACTTAACATTATTCTTCCCCTGATTCACAATTTGATTTTCTTTGTAAAATAAAGTCTTTGACTGACTTGAACACAAACGTTAGAGTTGTCTGTAAATTGTGACTTTGTCTTTAGGCTTTTTCTCGTTGCTCTTGTCCGTTTGTCTTTACGACCTCTTCTCCATAATGATCGTCACACGTTTGACCATGCTGCTGTCACAGAGGCCCCTGCTCTGTATTTGCACTCAGCAGGTTGTCCCTCTTTCGACAGACTAATGAGAAATCAATGCACCTATAGAACACGTCTGTGTAGTCTGTAGTTATTTTTAATGTTGCTTTTATCTTTATTGAGATTAAATTAAAGGTTTGATCTGAGCTGCTGCTCATCGGAAGGTCCTGCGTCTGCCCTCTGTCACAGGTGCATCCTGGGTAAGGCCTTGTGAGCAGCCACCGGGAGCTTGATGATGTGAAGCGAAGGTTAAGAGAAATACCTTGAAAACACAGACGCTGCAGGTTTGTGTGGCGCCGCTCACGTTAAAGGAACATTCTGCATCTTTCATGTTTAGAAATCTGTGCGCATGAACCAGACGTCCTCCGTGCACCAGCTCCGCGGCTCCTGCGCTCTCCGTCTTTTGCTTTTAACTTCACGCCTGATTATTTTGCTGACTCATGCCCACGGAGAGCTGCAAGAGTGAGACACAAACGACAGCCACAACATCCCTGTAAACACTCACTCGGGCCGAGTTCCTCTGAAGACACGAGGTTCTTAAAGGATATCATCTTCTCCTGCTGGAGGTGGCTGAGTAACTTCTCCACGGGAGCGAAGCGTCGTAACGTGGTGGCAGAACCAACCATCAGCAGCTTGTGTTTGGATCTGGTGATGGCCACGTTGAGTCTGCGCCAGTCCTTCAAGAGCTCCCCCAGCTGAGAGGACAGAGCATCAGGTCATCACCTCAGCTCTTCGCAAAGCTGAGACGGGAGACAGGAAACAGGAAGTGGAGACTCACGTTCCCTTCGTCTGTCGTGCTCCTGACAAACGAAAGCACGATGACACATTTGTCCCGTCCCTGGTATTTGTCCACAGTGTTGACCTCCACACCGGAGAAAGCAGAGGACATCAGCAGGGCAGAGATGCTCTTCAGCTGCTGTCTGTAGGGGGCGATCACACCGATGTCACTGGGTTTACACCCTGCCTACAAACAAACAAACAAACAGCCTGTTAGAACACAACACCAGCAGTGAATCAGTTACACTATGAGTTATTTACCTTCAGCAGCAGCAACAGCAACATGTGGATCAGAGCTGCCTCAGTGTGGTTGCTGACACCTCCCTGCTCCACTGACTCCAGTGCTGGCACCTAGTGGCCACAGAGGAGAAGACATGACGACCAATTTAAATACACTGTCATACAATGGAGTTTTTTTTTATCTGCCATGTTTGATCAAACAGTTGAAAACAGGTCTCTATTAATTGACTATATTAATACAATTGAACACTTTCAATGCATTGGACCAACCATGGAGCAGTCAAGGAAGCAAACGGGGTTGCTAGGTAACAAAGAGGCCTGTATCCATGCCAGGTCATGCTGGGGATGAGTCTGAGAGTAGGAGGTCAGCTCTGATTGGACAGAGAGCAGGTGAGGTAGAGAGAGCAGAGCTGAGGCCGTCCTCTCTGATCCACACTCCAACCGACCATCGTACATCAGAGAGTTACTGAGGGACATGATCTGTCTGAAACATAAACAACAACAACAACAACAGTTTAACATGGAGGAGAGAGTTACTGAGGGACATCATCTGTCTGAAACATAAACAACAACAACAACAACAACAACAGTTTAACATGGAGGAGAGAGTTATTGAGGGACATGATCTGTCTGAAACATAAACAACAACAACAACAACAGTTTAACATGGAGGAGAGAGTTACTGAGAGACATGATCTGTCTGAAACATAAACAACAACAACAACAGTTTAACATGGAGGAGAGAGTTATTGAGGGACATGATCTGTCTGAAACATAAACAACAACAACAACAACAACAGTTTAACATGGAGGAGAGAGTTATTGAGGGACATGATCTGTCTGAAACATAAACAACAGATAAACATGGAGGAGAAAACAATGATTTAACTCATGACTCTACCTGTTCATGCGGTACTGAACATTGAGCTGGACCACGGCTTCACTGTGGAGCTCCAGACGCTTAAAGAGACTTTCATCCATCCCAAGAGACCTGGAGAACATCCATCCACCCGGTTATCAACACTACACACACACACACACACACGAATGCGCGTGCACAAACACACAAAGTCAATGACATGTTTGACATGTAAATGAAGTGGAATGTTTCCCACACGCAGGATGTTCATCACATGTCGGCTGATTACAGGGCACTGAAGTCCTCATCCACTTCTCTGCGCAGTGATTGACAGGCCACACAGTGAGCAGTGAGACGCAGAGAGACACTTCTTTTTTCTTTTTCAATACACACACACACACACACACACACGCACACACTTACCTGGCCTCCTGGTTCTGAACGATGGGTGGAAGCTGTTGGTGATCTCCCACCAGAACAAACCTCTTGGCGTAGAACAGAGGTCCCAGACAGATGGGCTGATTGATCTGTGACGCCTCGTCCACGATGCAGAAGTCAAACCGCCGGCGTGTGAAAAGAGGATGTTTGACGCCCATACAGGTGGTTGCCACAACCAACTGGAAAGAGAGGCGACTGGTGTTCACTTCCACCGACGACATTTGATCTGATTCATCTACAATCCCTCACCTCCTTGTTGTAAAGCTGCTCCAGCTCTGAAAGAGCGCGAACCCCTGACCTCCTGGTACGTTCCTCTGTGTACGGGAGAATATCGGGATGAACCTGGAGCAGAGGAGAAAACTCTTAGTGCTCGGGCTCGGACTGAAGAGGAGGTGAAAGGTTGTGAGGGGCTTTACCCTTTGGGTTGTTGCTACATGACTGTACTGATTCAGTGTTTGTCAGGATTTGACCCCCCCCCCTGCCCCCGACAACAGGGTAAGGGTTAGATCGGTCCCTGGCTACATGCAGACTCATTAAGGGAGCTACGCTAACAGACAGGAAGTGACGGCCGCTTGGCTTCTCCGTGCTCAGCGAGACCTCTATTCCCAGAGCAGTGGAACAAATCACCCCTTCCCCGTTTCCTCTCGAGCTGAAACACAGAGAACGGCAGCGAACCTTCTGTCCCTGTCCCAGACGCAGGAAGCTGACGCGGAAACGTTTCAGCTTCAGCAGGATGTTGTCAACGGCTGAGTGGGTGTAGCTGGTCAGCAGCACGCTGAAGCCACACGCGTGTAGGATTCGAACCTGAGAGAGGACGAAGAACACGTGAGCAGAGTGGCGCTGCTTCAACCGGGAGCAGAGGCGTTGACGGGGAGGTGACGAGCGGAGGCTTTACCAGGGTGCAGATGGTGGTCGTCTTGCCGGTGCCGGGCATGCCGACGATCAGTGTGTAGTCCTTGGACAGCAACACCTTCTTCATGGCCTGTTTCTGAGGTTTGTTCAAACCTGAGCAAACAAGGAAACGCACAGAGTGAGCCGTGAGGACGAACAGCGCTGGACTCGCTCGGAGGTGGTTTGCCGCCGTTTAAATTCCGATGGAAAGGAAAGGGGGAGAAGACGGAACCTTTCAGGATGTCGGCCACGGTGTCCTTGGCCTCTCGGGGCAGAACCGAACTGAGGTTGGTGATGAACTCTGGAGGTCGAAGGTCAACGACCAGCTCCCGGAGACGACCACTGCAAAGAGTTCAAGTGACTTTACTGATCCTTCGGGGGAAACCGTGGAAATACCCGCTGGGGGAAACACTTGTTCATTTTACAGACACTGCACGGCTGCTCTGCTGGTGATCAGGCAGGTGGCGAGGACGACCCCACACAGAGCATCACGGGACACGGCTTGGTGCGACTGTACCGACCTGTCCTCGCAGCTGTCCATCAGCCTGGAGACGTTGGTGAGGTGAGTGCTGAGGCCGACCACACCTTCGTCGCCGTCCACTCGAAACAACACCCCATCGAACCCGGACAAGTCTCTGTGAAAAGGCATCGGAACAAAAGAAGAGGGCGAGGCTCAGGATTTGTTGAAAGAGAGCGACAGACTCGGACAGACGGGTTGATCCTGGCGGCACGAGGGTTGCTCCCACCTGTCCAGAGTGCAGCTGACCTGTGACCTGCCGACCTCACACAGGTACCCCGTCGCCAGGCCGACAAGACGGCCTTCCTGGTCACTGACGACGACGCGGTCGCCCCTGGCCAGACCACTGCTGACTGAGTCCCGCTGCGACGAGGCTCCGCCCCTCCGGAAGCAATGAAGGAAAACTCCGTCAGACTGAGGAGTCGCAGGCGCGCCGAGCAGCAGGTTCCCCACACAGCTGCCGCTCGTCTCACTGCAAACACATTCACAGCAGGGCTCACACAGGAGCGCAGGAGGATCTGATACGGTGCGACGAAGGCGGGGGGGGGGGGGGGCTCGCACGTGCCCACCGTGCGCGACTCGGACCCAACGTTTCATCTCACCTCTCCTCCGCCGTCTGGAGCCACGCGCGCTTACGTCTGTTCTTGGTTTCCATGGTTGCAGCTTCGAGGCAACACAGCAACAGCCAGTGGGAAAAGTAAGTCAGGTGCGACGGCGTCAGGTGGCCCGTCTCCCGCTGCAGGAAGTCCGGGACATTGTCCCCGCGGACGTCCGCAGAGCTGCCGTCCACCACTCTGGAGGATGAGAGGGACGAAAAGGGGACTTGAAGCGTGGAAAGAGTGAGGGGTGGCAGCGGGTGGGCTCGGGGGGGGCTTTACCTCTCGTACAGGGCACAGTTCCTCTGCTGAGGACAATACTGGCAGATCTTTCGGTCGGACACCATGGCCGGAAGTGGAGACAAGCGGCTGGGCTTCACCCCTCGGTCCACACAGGTGTGAATGTGATGGACCAAAGTGTTCCTCAGCTTCAGCAGCTCTGACGAGTAGCACAGACAAGACGGGTGAGGTGAGCTCTGCCTCCTCCTTTCCAAAACCTGCACACGAGTTCAGACCCTGCAGAGACTCCGTACCTCTGCAGTCCATGCGGGTGGACACCACCGGGTGCAGGTTCCCCGTCTTCAGGTACAGCAGGAGGCCGGCGTCGGCGCTGTATCGCTCCATGCTCATCAGTGTGTAGAGAATCACCTTCAAAAAGACACAGGCGCACGTTTCAAAACCCAACTCCGTCGCCAGGCGATGGCCGACGTGGGTCAGCCCGACGCTCGCCTCCTCCCACCTGACTGCGGTGCTCTATCGAGTTCGACTCTCGTCCCGTTTTCAGCTCCAGGGGTAAAGTCCTCTCCTCCGGGGTTGAGTGATCGGCGCCTCGGGACCTTTGGATTCGAACACGAGCCGTCACATCGATTTTCCCTTTCAGCCCAAACCTCGGCGACCACACGTTCTCCTCTATGTCCGCGAGCTCCGTCAGCGTGACAACCGAGGGCGAGCCTGGATCCCTGCTCGCCGCTCGGCCGCTGCTCGGGCTGGAGTCACACAAGCAGAGATGATACAGATATTATGGAGTGTGTTATTATGTTCCGATTACAGTGTGTGTGTGTGTGTGTGTGTGTGTGTGTGTGTACATTGTGAGGCTGATGGATTTGGGTGCAGTGGAGTGGAGATAGTCTTTAGCCCAGTGTTCCAGTGAGGGCAGATAGTCCTGCAGCTCCCGCCTCATCTCCTCCTGGCTCACTCCCAGACTGTACCTGCGCACACAGACACAGCTGAGACCTGAGCAGGGACCGAGCCATTCATCATTCAGCCCTCTGTGATTTCTTCTCATCTTCACATCATGCTTCGTTGAAACGTTGTAGCCTGCTGGACTCTGCAGGATCCGGTCTTACATGTCTCCCAGGTACCGAGGACTGCGCAGCACCTGCTCCGCCAGCTGAGACAGAGAGTCCATGGAGAAGTCTTTTGCCGCAGCCGCTCTCTGAAACACCTCGTGGACCATGGTGCCGTTCAGCATCTGCTTCGAGCCACCGTCGAAACTCTGCGTGACAGAACGGACTCAGACATCAGATCAGGGGGCGGAGTTTACAGACGTACACACGGATGTCCTCTTCAGAGCTCTTCACCTTGAACATGTCACTGAGTACGGCTCGCCTCATGCAGCGGATGGAGCTGGAGATGCTGGTTCCTGAGATCAGGATGTCGGGCAGCAGAACCAGGAAGCCCTGCTCCCTGTCCACCAACCAGGAGCCTCCATCGGAGCGGCCCTCCAGGTGAACCACATCACCACAACACACAGGGGTCGCCTCCCTGAAAACACACAACAGGAGACCATCGGAGCAGACACGTGAGGATTCACCAACATCATGAAAACATAGGGACAGCACAGACTGCACCTTATGAATGTGAAAATGTCAGAGTACAACAACTCAAGAAAAGGAAACAGTCCTCATCACCATCCGTCTCTCAGCAGACACGTCTCGGTTGGATGCAGAGACTTGGAGCAGGAGATGATCAGAGTTTTATGATCAGGCTTTTCCCTCACATCCAGAACCCAGTAGCGGTTGTTAGGTCCTCCAGAGAGGATCACGTGGTCCGGTACTTTACTGCAGGAGCATCAAGGACCATGATGAGAAGTGTGAAGTGTGAAGTTTCACCTCCAGCCAAAGAGCTCTCGTCTCCTCACCGGGGTTTTTTACATCGATCCTCCGTGACAGGGTCTTTGTCGTCGTCCATGAAGTCGTCAAACCAGCTGTCGTTCATCTTCTCTTCTGCAGGACATGTGGACGTCTTCCCTGATGTAAACAAAACATAAGCGAGGATGTGAATCTGCGCAGGGTCCGACTGATGTCACACAATTCTGATAGGAGATGTTCGAGGGAACATTCTCTTTAGCACACGTGTTGGACTATATGAATCTATATACACTTCATTTCATGGTATAATAATACTCTACAATAGTCTGTGTACCTGCCGCCTGCTCCTCGTTGGCCGCTGGCTCTGTGTCGGTGTTGACGGATGTGACGGCCGCTCTTGACGTCTCTCTGACAGATGTGGCTGTGGTCAGTGGTGTGCCGGGTTTGTGAACGCGAGCAGAGTGTGTGTGCGTGTCGTGGTCCTGACGGGCGTGTGTGTCTCCTCTGGTCTTCACCTCAGCTGCTCTGTGATCCGCTATCAGAGTAAAACCTGAGCCTTTCACAGCTTCATCGCTCTCTTCCTCGGGTGGAATTCTGTGGATGGAGACAGGCGTCAGCGATGGCGACGTGTTTCCGCTGTCCCCGAAAACCTCCTCGGCACCACGGCTGTGACCTTCTGACCTCTCAGACAGACCACTGGAGAAATGAGGCGTCTCTCCATGGCTGGTCCCGATTCTTGGTCTCTTGGCCATGTGGGAGTCTTCAGCTGAGCTGAACAGTCTTTTAGCGGAGACAGAACATCCTTCTTTCCTCTTGCTCCTCCACGTACTCTGTGCTTTGGGGTGAGGACAGATAGGAGACCGTTCTTCAGTCTTCCTCGGGCTCCTGGCCTCTCTGGAGGAAGAGGAGGAGGAGGAGGAGGAAGTGATCTCACTTGTCGGGGTCTCTGGAACAGAGGGGACAGGATCTGGCGAGGAGGTCAGGAGGTTGTCGAGGTTCCCAAGAACGCATCTCTTCAACGGGGAGGAGAGTGAGACTGTAGAGATGTTCTCCGTCTTTATCTGAGCCTCAGTAAATGTAGAGATGGATGTTTTATCTGGAAGTGACTCCGCCTACAGGACACAGGACACACACACACACACACACACACTTTAAAACCCTGATATGAAAAAGGGACTACAGATTGTTGAAAATGTTTAGTTCTTTTCACCTTGTGGACGTGGGAGGAGAAGAAGGATGAGATGTTCCTCTGACCTCCCTGGGTCACCTGACAGGAAGTACAGACACACCGTAGAGGTGAGGACAGTTCAACCACTGATATTTTCACATGATCTCAAAGCTCCAGTCCCTCAGATCATCAGACTGAGGATCCATCAAACCTGGAGCAGCTTCACCATCAGTGGTGACATGAACCAGATCTCAGCCACCATGGAAACACCAACACGTGTCCTGAGTCTGAATGTATTGGTTATTATAAAAGGTTCGGTCTGTGTGTGTGGAGGTTAGGTGTACAACCTTCTGAGTCTCTCCAACAGAAGGTTATAGGTTCTCTACATGTTTGGGAGAGATGTGTGAGGTGACAGGAGTCACTAAAATCCTACACACTGCACCTTTAACTCCTCACTTATGTCCCTTGGCAATTAACTACGGTGGCCGAGAAGTGCAAATCACAACGACATTAAGACGAATCACAACAACATTACAGTTATTAACAGTTGTGGAAGCCTGAAGGAGTGACGTCACTTACCGACGGTTTCTTCAGTTTGGTTCGGTTCATGATGATTCAACTGCAGCCAGGCGTGTGTGTGTGTGTGTGTGTGTGTGTGTGTGTGTGTGTGTGTTAATAGCAGGGTTCGCTATTAGACTAACGGGCGGTGGAGGAGGACCCCGGGTTTCAGCTTCACCAGTCCGCAGATGAGTGCCTGAAACCCCGGAGTGTCCCTCACAAAAGTGCCGTTGAAAATCCGGGCCGCTCGGAAGGGTGAGGTCCTTTTCTCGGTGTCTGTATGAAGCTAATGTAAAACACGGCGGCGCCAACTTCTTTTTCGCGGAACGGAAATGACGTCGCGTGCAGTTCCGGTGAAAACATTTTCTACTATTCTTTTTATTATTATTATTATTATTATTATTATTATTATTACTACCACCGTCATTAAGAAAAGTAAAACGAAACCACGTTGTTCTGTTATAATGAAAATTAAGTATTTCAAAAATAAAAAATTACGAATATTTTGTAACAGTTAGCGTATTGATTCTCCATCTATATACTGCTCCCTGCTGGTCATGAGACAAACACTCAGACCATCAACACTTTGCAGTTGTTGAAAAGATGTAAAAAGGAAGATTTATTTTTCACTGTGATGTTTCTACCTTCATGTGCTTCTGTGTTCAACTGTGTCTGCCTTCCTCAGGATGAGACAGTCGTGTACACGTACACGTGCTGGCCAGCAGATGGCAGCAGATCTCCTGAAACAACCTCGAGCCATTGAGATGACGTCACAATGCAAGTGACCACACAGCACTTACATGCCTAACCCTTTACTGTCACAGTGTTACAGTTTACACCCGTTACATTTAAGAGAATAGATGAGTCATAAGAGTTTTACTCACGTAAAATAAATGTTATATAATGACACAATATATTCTCTCCTCTCTTCATGAGAAGAAACCAGTGTGTCACTTCTTTTTCTCCTCTGTGATGTATACAGTTGTATTGAATACTTGTGTATGTGTATTTTTGTACCACAATTTTTTTATGTTGCTCTTACCGTTTGTGTTCTTACTTTATTCCTGTCCTGTTGAAACTGAGGGTGATTCCCTCACTGTGGTACGAACAAAGGATCGTCTTATTTCATCTTATCTCATCATTTCCCGCTTTTCTGTACGTCCAGTTTATCCACGTTTGCTAGCTTCTTTCAGATTAATATTCTCTGGAACAGGAAGAAGAAATGACTTCACAGTGACGCCCATAAAATACCCAGAATACCATTCATGGTATTGTTGGTGGATGTGTGGGGATTAAAGGTCAGTGTATTTAATAGTCAGACAATAACATACCGGTGTGCGGGGCCTCACACACACACACACACACACAAAACACACTCAGAGTCATGTAAACATGACATGCCAACATGACAGATGGTCCCGGGTCCTCTCAGTCTGAACAGACCTGACGACCACGTCTTCCTGTTTACATCAAATCATTTTGTTTCTGTGGTCTGAGTTTTGACAGTGTTTGAATAGAGCATTCTTACAGGTGAGGTGATACTGTGTGTGTGTGTGTGTGTGTGTGTGTGTGTGTGTGTGTGTGTGTGTGTGAGACACTGCCCTGCGTGTTTACATCATCACACTGAAAAGCAGGAGCATCAGTCACAGAGAAGCTCGTGTGGGTCGTCCCCCACAGTAACATCTCACCCACAGAGACTCTGGAAAACATCTTGACCCGGTCAACACAAAAGGTTGTTCATGAAGCAAAATGCTCCAGAAGACACAAATCTTCCTCTGCACGTGTTCTCAGTCCGAACAACGGGGGGGATGATGGTCAGTGGCTGAGCAGCTGCAAAAGTCAAAGATGGTGGATAGTTATTAAAGGAGGAGGAGGGTGTTTCCTCCGGAGCACAGGTTTGCTGCTTCAGTATTTATAAGTCAGTGTAGAGATCCACCATCTTTATGATGTTTCCTTTTCTTCTGACCTGCAGGGTCATCTTCACTTTCACCGAGTCGCTGAGGCACCGAGGAACATTCTCTCTCTGAGAGGGTCATGTTGGAACAACCGGAGGAACTCATACCAAAGGGATTCTGATCAGCACACACACACACACACACACACAGACAGAGACAGACAGAGAGACACACAGACAGAGAGACAGACATACAGACACACAGACAGAGATACACAGACAGACAGAGACAGAGAGACATACAGACACAAAGACACACACACACACACACACACACACACACACACAGACAGACAGAGACACACAGACAGAGAGACAGACATACAGACACACAGACAGAGATACACAGACGGACAGAGACAGAGACAGACAGACAGCCAGACAGAGGGACAGACAGACAGACAGAGAGGGACAGGCAGACAGAGAGAGGCAGAGAGACAGACAGGCAGCTTGTTGTGGTTGTTGTTGTGTGTGAGACAGTGTATTGAGAGCAGGCGTCAGAGTGAAATACCAGCCCTGATGAATGAGTCTCACGTCTTTATCGGTTTGTTGTCATGAGGAAGATGCATCAGAGGAGGTTTGTATACTTTGTATATTTGTAATGTGAATGTTGTTCACATACACACAGTGTGATGTGGTATCACGTAGTAGATTCAAAGTGAATAAAGCAGATAGTGGGTTCATGTTGTCATGGAGGCGCGTGAACAGACTTCAACTTAAAAATGATTTATTGAAATTCAAAGGGTGAGTTCATGTCACACGTGTGCTTCAGACAGTATTTTGGTAGCAGTGGTTTTTGTATGAAAGGTGTAGAAATATAAAAGTGTCAATCACAGTGTGTGAACAGAGGAATCACTGACAGCAGGTTCTGAGCTGGATCACAGGTTTGGATACAGAATCACAACGATCAGAACCATCTGTTCCGTCACTTCTGCATGTGATCGCAAACAAGAAGTACCTCCAGAACAAGCAACACGAAGGAGAACCCTACAGTCTGTGAGGAGAACCCATGGAGCCGCAGAGCCAACAACAGCCAAGGGTCCAACTGTAGATCTGACCACACACAGCAGGCACACAACAGGGGTTCGTTTCCCCTCAACTGGAATCTGACCTGGATCTTCACTGTGATGATTCCACCATCACTTCACTTCTGACTGATCTCAGTCATGTGACACGTAGTTGTTGATGATGCATGTGGGCGGAGCCTCTGGTGAACAGATGTTTCTGTGATGATTCCTGAGACTGTCTGAGGCTCACTAATACTAACACCAACCCTTAATCTAACCCTAAACCTATACTCACGCACACTAAATTAACAAAAGAGCTAAAAGAGCCAAAACACACACACACACACACACACACACACAGATAATAATCCCTGCTGAACAATTCTTCTTCCCTATGATAAAAAAAAAAGACACATGCACTTGTAGTGAGGATGCAGTTCAGGTGCAGACTGCTGCAGCGGTGAGATCTGACCTCAGTCCGGTTGCTCTGGGTTCGTGTCCCATCAGATCAGTCGATCTCTGGCAAACACTTGAACCACTTGGACACGCGTCCCTGTCTCCTGGCTGCTCTCTGCGGTGTGTTGGAGGCCAGCAGCCCGTCCATGTAGTGACCGTACTCACTGATGGCGTCTTCAACACGGGTGATGTAGAGCCAGCTGATGATCACTCCAACGAACTACACACACACACACACACACAAAGTGACAGAATAAGAGATGTTTCATATTTCATGTCTGACTATAGAATGAGAATATCAAAGAATGTTTTTAGAATAATTTGAGATATGACCTCAGATCTTTGATTCTGGATCATTGAAGCATGAACAATGAGAACATGAATGAAAGGTGCTGCAGGCGTCAGTGATGATGTCAGAGCACATTTTCTTTGAGGGGACAGGAGATGGTGGAGATGGTGGATTCATGGATGGGGACTGGATCCAATAACACTTCAGTTATATTAGAGAGAGAGCGAGAGAGTGTGTGTGTGTGTGTGTGTGTGTGTGTGTGTGTGTGTCTACTTGAATGCACTATGTGAAAGACAATCACTGGTTTGAGATGGATGCGAGGATGTGATGGATGCATCCGTCAGACTCTCGTCCTCTGGATGAAGACACGCGTCAGGGATGAGCCCTTTGTGTTTTACATGGGTTTGAATTTATATCCCCTAATATTTTGAGTGCTTGCAAAAAAAATCTGGAGTCCGAACCATCAACCTGAAACCATGTATTTAAAACTGTATTTCTCTCACTAGTTAAACATGTGTGAGGAATTCAGTTTGCTTCACTTCAGCTGGTCCCGACTCAAATGGACCAGAATGAAAATCCTTCAGCTTCTTTTATATCACATGACTTAACATGAACCAGAACCAGAGGTGAAACTCCTTCTCCTCCTCCTCCTCCTCAGGTCATGTTCCTTCTGATTGTGTGTCCGGGAGAACTCATCAAAGATGGAGCAGAAGTGCAGCTCATAAACCACAGCAATAAATCATGGGGTGGACTTTATCCTTCCTCTCTGACATCACATGTAAAGCTCCTTCTCCTCAGGGACACCGGTAACCTGCAAGCTGCCACTGACCGTTCCTATGAATAATGCTCCTGTTTGTAACTATGCACGCAGGGATTAGGCTGTGTGCGTGTGCGTGTGCGTGTGCGTGTGCGTGTGCGTGTGCGCGTACCTGTGGCAGTAGGATCCCTAACAGCAGTCCAGCCAAGATCTTGTAGTTGTCCATGAGCCAGATGAAGAAGGCGTCGGTGCAGCCTCGGATGTGAATAATTTCTAATAAATCCAAACGCTGCCACACAAACACACGGAGCCTCAGTCAGTGTTCACATCTCCACACTCACACAGTAGCTTTAGTCATACTGCTGCTTCTTTTTATTCATTCATTCACTCGGACATGTCGGACTCTGTATGAGACAATGAAACATCTGTCCAGTCCTCATTCAGACATGGAATCAGTCGCAGTCTTACCTCTTGTCTCAGCACTTTACAGCCACACATTGTGTTGGCCACTTCATTAGGCTGCAGAGAGACAGGCAGGGGGACAGACATGGGGACAGGCAGGGGGACAGGCAGGGAGACAGACAGGAGGTAGACAGGGGAACAGACAGGGGGCAGACAGGAGACAGACAAGAGGGCAGACAGGAGGACAGGCAGGGGGGACAGGGGAAAGGGGGACAGACAGGGGGACAGGCAGGGAGACAGACAGGGGGACAGACAGGGGGACAGACAGGGGGACAGACAGGGGGACAGGCAGGGGGATAGGCAGGGAGACAGACAGGGGGTAGACAGGGGAATAGACGGGGCAGACAGGAGACAGACAAGGGGGCAGACAGGAGGACAGGCAGGGGGACAGACAGGGGGACAGGCAGGGAGACAGACAGGGGGTAGACAGGGGAACAGACGGGGCAGACAAGAGACAGACAAGGGGGCAGACAGGAGGACAGGCAGGGGGACAGACAGGGAGACAGAGACATGAAATGTAAGAGAAACATTCGTGTTAAAATGATGACGACAACTCTTAATTTCACTGACATTTAGTGAGAATGACTTGTAGCTTAACGATGAGACGTGTTCACGCGAAGAGAAGGATACAAACTGTGTGTGTGTGTGTGTGTGCGTGTGCGCGTGTGTGTGTGTGTGTAATCTGAACTATAATGAACAAGGTGATAAAAGTTGTACGTCACCGACCATGGTGGTGATGCAGCAGGTGTAGGGGACACCACACGCCAGAGGACCAGGAGATGAGCAGTTGTGGTACATGTTGAACTCCCAGTCTTTGTACTCCTGAGCTCCACAGCACTTGAACTGATGAGAGAGAGCGAGAGAATCAATAACACCAACAGCCTCCACTCATTCAGAGCCTCCTCCTCCTGCTGCTGCTGCGGCGGCGGCAGCACATGTTCAAACTCATGTGACGCCAAGCAATTACTTTTATTGCCCTGTGCTCCGACCACGAAGGACAAATCTTCAAGACAACCATTATTATTTCAAAGGGCCGATGAAGGAGAGAGGCCGAGCGTCTGCACGGAGATAATGATCATTGCTTCTGGCTCAGAGCCTCTGAGTCACGGTGAAGCAGGACGGACTCGAACACCTCCGTGATTGGCTTTAATTAGCCATTCTCTGTGACGAGTCATGCTACCCGTGTTTATCATCAAATGCGATATTTGTCATCGCTTCATTTCTACTGAAACAAACTTCAAAATACAGACAGAAAGACTCTGGATTCATGCTTGGCAGTGAAGGCAGAGCAAAAAGGACTCAGCGGATACCGATGTTATCGGTGATAAAGACAAACATTCTGTTTATGTGATGTTCCTGTCAAACGTTACACATCAGTGGTTTGTCAAAAATAAAAACAACAAAAGACGAAACTAGTTATAACCTACTGTCTCCGTCGATCACTCTGCATACCATCGTTTCACGGACTCAGACGAGCTCACTGTGACCTTTGACCTCGGAAATCTCTCTCTCTCTCTCTCTCTCTCTCTGTCTGTCTGTGTATGCGCACCGGCTCATTGCCAGGTTGCCATGGCTACACCGACTGTCAAGCCCTGCTCCATGCTGGAGCTCTGGCTCTGCTCAGACAGGAATGCAGCAGGTGCACAAAGATACAATACCGGAGCTCTGCTGTCAAACTTCATAAGGAGAAAGGTGGACGGTGATTCCGAGAATCAGATCCACCTGAAGTTCTGAGCTCTCAAACCTCGGAGAGTCTGCCGCTCATCCCTCATCGTCACAGACCACAAAGGTCACATTCACTTTGAATTCTTTCCACTGGCAGAAAGGGAGGGGACATAGGAGATGATGTGAATATGTGATCACGTGAGTGTTGTTGTTGTCAACAACAGCTGTCACTAAAACTGCACAGTGTCTGTAAAGCAAACAGCTCCCAGAGTGCATTGTTTATTCAGGTCTGGTTCAAACACAAACCCAACACCTTTGGAATTCTAATGACAAATAAATACCGTGGCAGGTTCTCCCACGTGTGTGGCATGGTGAAGTGTGTGTGGACTCTTGTTAGTTAGCTGGTGTTGTCCACAGAGGACACCGTGGACACAGAGGACACGGTGATCAGTCAGTCAGGAACTGTCCACATCCTGGACCAACATCAATGGCTCCCATGAGACAGTTCCTGCCGAGGTGAAGCAGCTCCTGGTCTGATGGATGGATCCAGACTGACAACGGATCCATCGGTCTTCTTCAGCTCTGACACGAGTCCAGGAGATCATTAAACAACATGTGGACACACGGACCACGGTCGGGTCTGACAGGGCAGACGGACACACTGGTAAAGGAGCATTTAGAAACGTTTTATGTTTACAATTTAAAAACTACAAAAGGCCACACATATACTATATATATATATGAAGTCAATTTCTTACTGAATTGCTTTACTCTATCTGTCCGTGGATGCTGTCATGAGGAGTGACTTGGTTTCTTCCCCCTCAGTAAAATGACACGAGTGTAACATGTGAGATCTGTAGAGTGACCTCTGACCTCTGACCCTGAGCTGGAGAGCCTTTGTCTCAGAAGCTGAGACGCTGCAGCTTCCGCGAGTCAGAGCTCAAACTTGGGAGCCCACTGATTGTCACTGACCGAAGGTGGATCTCCACCAGTCTCGTCACACGGCCGCACAAACTGTGATGTCAGCGTCTGCTGGCCTAAGAGCCTGTGGTTGGGTGGAGATGGTCTCCAGGTCCACGTCCATGCCTGCGTCTTTCATTGAGTCTCTAGTAGACACAGGTGTTCGTTATGAAAAGACGGAGAACAGGAAGAGGAGCATCCTCACCTTCTTCTGGACAAAGTCCATGATGTTCTTGAAGTCCAGATCATCATAGTAGTTGACGATGCCTCTGCGGATGTTCTTGTTCAGTATCTCCATGGTCTACGTGAGAGAGGACACAAGACAGGAGGTGAGTGGGTGGAACGTGGAGCTGCATCATCTCACTCTTACTGCTGAGGGACACGGACGATGGACTCGGCTCCGATGTATGTCAAGGTGACTGATCCACTGAGGTGGAAGTCAACATCTGTCACTCAATCTGCTGCAGAGGGTCACAGGAGGTGGACGTGTTGATGTGTCCTGCTAACACACATCTGCACTTCTCTCATGAGAGGAATTTTATTTTAGAAAAAAAAATAATATTAAAATCATTTGACTGTGTTTGTGATGCTTTAGCTTGGTCCCCTCCACCACAGAGGTCATAGGATCGTCAAGTACTCGGAGTACTTCAGTAACACCCTCAGTATCAGCTGTGATACCTTCACTCCCTGTGACAGTGTTCACATCTGCACGTACAGGATCTGTGCTCTACTAATTCTTTATTCTGTTCACAACACCGGATAAATGTCAAGGAGTTAATCAAATGCTGTTTGAAAGACTGAAGGTCTACCAGCCGAATCTGCTGCCGCGATGGTGATGATGATGATGATGAAGATTTGTATTGAGTGGAAATCAACAGTTCATCTCTAATAGAGGAGTATGTATGACTGAATGATGGAGAGATGATTTGAGTTTATAATTCTTCAGTCTCTTTGATGAAGTCACATCTTCACTCTCATGAGAATCACAGATTAAGTCAAATGAGCTTTTCGTTTCATTTCCTTTCTTCCTCCTTTGAACGTCAGACCCTCACAGTTCATAGTGAGATGGACACGTTTGAAGCACATTACAGTAAGTGGATTTACAGACAGATGGTTAATCTAGGAGATTTCCTTTGAGACACAGAACCATTATTAAAGAACTCAGCGTGAGATCACATCTTATTATAATCTTAGATTTCATAGACATTGATTTTAAATAAGTCTGTATAATGTAAATGAGGCAATGGTAAACAGACATACAGCCTTGGGTTTGACTGCATTTTGAATAAAACTGTCTCACTTTCATGTGTAGAAGTGATGAAAACACTCAAATGTATGAGTATGAGATGTTTAGAGGAGGAGGAAACAGCAGATGAATGAAGAAGAAGTTATAAAAAGCAGAGAGAACAGATCACAAAGACACGCCAGGAAAACTCATATTACACAAACAATAATCTCAATCTGATTATAGAGTCCCTGAACACATCAGAATATGTGAAAACCAGATCTCATTTCATGAAACTATAACTGTCTGTCTAGCCATCTATCAGTCTGCTACATTTATATGTTCTATTCTTATTCATGAATCTATGGAACTAACCAGTTTTCATCCCATGTTAAGAAGTTAGTTTCATTCATCATCTTGTATAAAATGTGAGACTGAAAGTCAAAGATGCACATTAAATATGAGTTATTATATTTATGAACAGAAAAGTCTCATCCACCTCCAAATTCTGTCAGATCATGTATTTGTGTCATCTCAAATTCCAATACTGAATCTTAATATGTTGTTGGACTCTTTCCAGTAAATATTGTTTTTCAAAAAGTTCATTTCTGTAGTTTTTCACCTGATGTGTCATTTCTGTTTCCTGTTGGAAATGCAGAATAATGTTTGGTATGAAATCCACTGTAAAATGGCAAATATGTCACCAATCCTCCCAACCATCCATTCATCCTCCCATCCATCCATCCATCCATCCTCCCAACCATCCTTTCATTCATCCATCCTCCCATCCATCCTCCCATCCATCCTCCCAACCATCCTCGCATCCTCCCATCCATCCTTCCATCCATCCATCCATCCATCCTCCAAACCTTCCTCCCATCCATCCTCCCATCCATCCATCCTCCCATCTATCCTTCCATCCATCATCCAACCATCCTCCCAACCAATCCCCCATCCATCCACCCTCCCATCCATCCATCCTCCCATCCATCCTTCCATCCATCCATCCTCCAAACCTTCCTCCCATCCATCCATCCATCCATCCTCCCAACCATCCTCCCATCCATCCCTCCATCCATCCTCTACACTGCACAGCCTGTGATGTTCAGGGAGGGAGTTGGAGTCAATCCCAGCTCCTACTGGATGAGAGGAGGATATTTGCAGATATGTCACTTGACTTGGCAGCAGGTGGCAGAGTTTCCTACAGTGTTGATGGACACCTCTGACATCTCACCTGGTTGCGGAACGCCAGCGCCAGGATTCCTCCCAGCAGTTCCAGGATGAGACAGACTGCCAGGGTGTACATGAACTGAGATGAGAGAGGAACAGTTATTAACTTTCATTCACTGTTCCGGACTCAGAACTAAACTCTTTCAATATTGCAGCTGGTGTGTGGGAGCAGCACTCACCACTTTGAGCAGGGTCAGATTGTCCCTCAGTGAGGCCAAGACTCCGATGAAGGAGACGATGAACATGACGATGCCCAGGAGGATGAGGATGATGGCCGGGGCCAGAAACATACCCTCCAGGGTCTTGTAGCGTTGTCTCTCCACCTCAGCATAGATTCCAATGGAGAGGATGAGTCCACCCACCAACTACAAACAAGAGCAGAGGCGGAGCCTCATCACTGTCCAGTGCATAAATATAGATCTTTTTTAACATAGAACAGGATTGTGCAGGTGCTGACTCCACAATTCATTTACAGAGTTGTTTGAAAAAGAAACAGTTTGACATTTATCAGACTGACTTCACATTCAGCAGGTGCAATCAATGTCTGGACACTAATCTTATCCTCATGGATCTGATCTCATCCTCGTGGATCTGATCTCATCCTCATGGATCTGATCTCATCCTCGTGGATCTGATCTCATCCTCGTGGATCTGATCTCATCCTCGTGGATCTGATCTCATCCTCGTGGATCTGATCTCATCCTCGTGGATCTGATCTCATCCACGTGGATCTGATCTCATCCTCGTGGATCTGATCTCATCCTCAAGGATCTGATCTCATCCTCAAGGATCTGATCTCAAACTGGAAAGTGAGTGACTCTTAACAGGTGTGTGTGTGTGTGTGTGTGTGTGGGTGTATGACTGAAACTTCTCTTATGAGCCCACACCCAATAATAACTGTCCAATTATGTTCTACAGTGTAAACATCATTCTGCATAATTATTGTAAATGACGGCTTTCTTGAATTAGCACTAACTCAATAATACATTTCGAGACTGACTTTAATATCTTGAACCATCAGTGATGTGATGCAAATAATGTCTAGACTGAACACAGACACACACACACACACACACACACACACACACACACACACACACACACACACACACACACAGGCAGGAGGGTTGAAGCCT
>JAFBJT010110114.1:94172-98277 GCA_016785325.1 Chascanopsetta lugubris | reverse complement strand
TGGGATATGGATGAGGGAGGTGTTGACCTCAGTGCAAATGCAACAGCATTTCTACTTCCTGTTCTCACGGGCAGCACCACCCACATTACACTTCCTTCACTGTGGAAACCGGCTGAATCAGTCCTCCCAGGTGTGTTGAGGCTCTACGGGGAAACACCCTGAATTGCTGTTTCCCTTCACCTTCCTCTTCTCTTCTTCCCCTCCTCTTTATTGCCCTCAGTCGCAGGTAAAACTGTGTCTGGAGTGACTCAGGTGAGCGGAGCCGTGGTCAGCGGGGTGTCGGTGGTGGCCCAGAAAACCGTGGAGGGAGCAGGCAACATCGTGGCAGCCACAGGATTGGTGAAGAAGGAACCGGCCAAACAGGTCAGAGAAACGCAGGTTGCTCGAATGTGAATATGAGTGCTACCGCGCCGCATACTGGTCACCGCTCGAACATTTGTACGCGGCATCCATCTTTGTTCGCGCTCGGATATCAGCAGACTTCCAAGAGGCTGCGTCTGCGTTTGCAGAAGAAGCGGTGTTAGACCCGCGCAGAGCCGTGATGCATTCAAGTCAGTAGCGCCAACTAATAACACCAACCCTCACATATTACTCAAAGATTGCCATGGTAACGCCTACCCAGAGGCCCAGTGCTTAGACACTTTTTTTTTCTCCTTCCCATCAGTATACGCTAGCCAGAGGATTTCATTCTCCTCGCTGTATTTCATATATCCTCGTTTACGGTTGTGTCTGGAATTCACATTTCAACTCAATGTGCTATTTTCCACGCACGCCACATTCACGCCCTCCAAGGCGCCTATAGAAACGTTAAGCGTCCAGCACATCAATCCATTTCATGTCGGCCGCCACTCCTCGCCGTGTGAGAATGGCCTTTTGACCTTGAGTCATCCGTCATCACTTCTCATCTCTGCCGCATGTCGCCTGGAATGAAAGTCATTATATTTTGTTAGCTTGTGCTACATCGTTCATCAGTCAGTCTGGACTTTGTCCAAAGGAGGAGGCGGGATGCATTTCTACCCAGCAAACAATTTACTGATGTAACACGCACACGCACACACACACACACACACACAGTTATTTATGAGGATCTAGGGCAGGGGTGTCAAACGTGCGGGCCAAAACTGGCCTGCCAGAGGGTCCATTCCATCCCGTGAGGTGAAAAGACCATTAAAGGTGCAGTGTGTAAGATTTTCTGAAATCTAGAGGTGAAGTTGCATGTTGTATCCATCACTTCACCCTCACCCTTCTGAGCATGAAGGAGAACCTATGGTAGACTTCAGTTGTCATTAAAACTCAAAATATGCTTAGTACGTCCTCTCTGGACTACTGTAAAAACATTGCAGTCCCCGTAGAAAGGACCCGCTCCTCATACACATTAATGGGCTTATTCAAAGGTAATGGGGGAAAAAATAAAACATTTAGGTGATTATAAATTCATGAAAATGTCAGTATGTAATTGTTTGGTGATATTTTCAGAAGTGACAAAAATGACCAAAATCTTACACACCGCACCTTTAATGGCAATTTTTCAATAGAAATAACTGCAATTTCAAGTGTGTCCACATGTGGTTGCACACAACTTTGTCAAGCAGTGGTCGTTTTTGCACATGGTGCTTTTACCTTTCACTTGGATTCTCCAGTCCTGGCTTGCACCCCTGTCTCCAGTGCACTGTCAGTGGCGGCAGCAGCTTCACCTCGGCGGATGTGGGCGGGCCGAGCTCCCGCTGGTTTTCCAGGAAGTCACCAATTTACTGAAAATGTGACTGTCAGCCCTGCCTCACATCCGGGTTCCGGTCCCCGCCCTGGCGCGCACCCCCATTTACAGCGCACTTTCAGCATGAGGGTAAGAGCGGCCACGGGAGAACCGGACAGTGGGCCGAGGAAACGCGCGGAGCGTACCCGGCAGCGGCCTCACCAACGGGGGTGTGCGCGGGCCGAGCTCTCGCTGGTTTTCCTGGAAGTCGTGATTTGTAAATTTGACTGTCAGCCCTGCCACACATGGTGCCTATACCTTTCACTTGCATTCGCCAGTCTTGGTGCGCACCCCCCTCTACAGTGCACTCTCAACGCGGGGGTCAAAGCGGTCACAGGAGAACCGGGCAGTGGACCGGGAAAACGCGCGGAGCATACCCGGACGTGGCCTCACCTACAGGGCGTGTGTGCGGGCCGAGCTCCCACTGGTTTTCTTGGTAATCATCAATTATCGGCAAATTTGACTGTCAGCCCTGCCACACATATGCTAACCAATCTTAGCGCTCCCACCTTTGCAACACACCTTCAGCACGAGGGTAAGAGCAGTCACGGGAGAACCGGGCAGTGGACCGGGGAAACGCGGGGAGCGTACCCGAAAGCGGCCTCACCAAAGGGGGTGTGCGTGGGCCGAGCTCTCGCTGGTTTTCCCGGAAGTCATCATTTGACAATTTGACTGTCAGCCCTGCCACACCTTACGCTCGCTTTCGCGAGTCCTGGTGCGCACCGCCTTCTACAGTGCACCTTCAACACGAGAGTAAGAGCAGCCACGGGAGAACCAGGAATGGGGCCGAGGAAACACGCGGAGCGTACCTGGCAGCGGCCTCACCAACGGGGGTGTGTGCGGGCCGAGCTCTCGCAGGTTTTCCTGGAAGTCATCGATCTGAAAATTAGAAGTCAGCACTGCCACACATGGCAGTACTTGCGCGCCCCCTCCCTTACAGCGCACCTTCAACACGAGGGTAAGAGCGGCCACGGGAGAACCAGGCTGTGGACCGGAAAACAGACGGAGCGTACCCGGAAGTGGCGTCATCTACAGCGCGTGTGCGCGGGCCGAGCTCCCGCTGATTTTCCTGGAAGTCATACATTTTATGAAAATTAGAAGTCAGCCCTGCCACACATGGCGCTTTCACCTCATGCTCACCAGTACTTGCGCCCCCCTCCCTCACAGTGCACCTTCATCTCGGGGTTTAAGAGCGGCCACGGGAGTACCGAGCAGTGGACCGGGGAAATTAGCAAAGCGTACCCGGCATTGGCCTCACCAAAGGGGGTGTGCGCGGGCCGAGCTCCCGCTGATTTTCCTGGAAGTCATCGATATTATGAAAAATTGACCAAGAGTCAGCCCGGCCACTCATGGCGTGCCCCCCTCTCCAGAGCTCCTTCAGCACGAGGGTAAGACAGGCCATTGATAGAACCGGGTGAGGGACCGGGAACCCGCAGATCGTATCCGGCAGCAGCACCACCTCGGGCGGGTGTGGGTGGGCCGAGCTCCCCTGGGTCCTCCTGGAAGTCATCATTTATGTTATGATTGTGGTCCGGACCACTTTCGATGAAATTGGGCTGTATGAGGCCCCTGAACTAAAATGCGTTTGACACGCCTTATCTAGGGGTGTAGTATCAAAATATATTCTATATCAAATATAATATTGTGCATGTTAGCCACATATGGAGAGAAGTCTTTCACATATTTCACATGTGTAATAAGACATTGTTTCCTATTGTAATTTAACATTATACAACAATATTGCACCTGTAAAGTTTATTACACCTTGAGTTTATTATGTTCACTGTAAATAGAATACAATACTATATATTTTATAGGAAGATCTCTATGTAAACATCAATTCTCAAAACAAAGGTAGGAACTGCAATAAAAGGCAAATAGGAATATAAAAAAATAAATATAATGTTTATTGAAAGCACAGATAGTCTTAAATGTATAAATAAAGCATAGAGATAATAATAATCAGGGCCTGTCATTATTTGTTTTCAAGTCCCTAATACAGCACATAAAGATTCTACAGAGACTTCATTGGTAGATAATCACAGAACCATTTCATCATTTATTATAAAACTACTGCTCACAACAGCACACACTCCTCCCAACTTCCACTGTCATATCTGGATTTCATAAAGTGTAATTAGATTTCCTATCATTGCCCTCTCCTCTCATAAAGTCACAGGAAATAAAGTCAGTCTAATATTTCCTGCGACGTTTTGTCTGATGTTTGCGGCGATGCTCCGTCTCCTGTCCCGTAATTATCCGTGAAACACGGGGGAATCCACAACAGCAATTTAGATATCCACCACCAGCGCACACACACACACACACACACACACACACACACACCAATGC
>JAFBJT010110114.1:86672-89172 GCA_016785325.1 Chascanopsetta lugubris | reverse complement strand
AGTGATGGGACAAAGCGGGTGGAGCTGCAGGGGACGCAGACCTGGGGGAGGAGCTAGTGATGTAAACATGCTGAAATGTACAATCATTTAATTATGTTAGTGAAAACTCAAGGTCCATTTGCTTGGTTCTTCCAGTGATGGCTCCTCAGTGTGGACGATGACCTGGGTCAAACACTGGCACCATGAAGACTAACCGCCCCAAAGGTCACATGTTTGTGTCTAGCTCTCCTACGACCATGTGAATGGAGCAGCTGCAGCAGATCACCACATGGGTGAGTGTCTGTTACTTTTAATAATGATATTTTCTTGTGATGTAAAATGAATAATGAAATAAAATCTCTCTCCTCCTGACCCTGACCAGACATCAGGCTACACGTGCGACAGCTCCTGTCTGGAGTGTCGGGGTCTCTTCTCACCAACAGCACCATGTGTCCGGTCCACGCCATCTTAGAAGCCAGGGGGTGCTGTTTGCTGTGTTGCCGCCATGAGGAGGAGGCCATGACGCGGCCTCAGCTGCAGGACTGTTGTAACTGCACCGACACCAGGGGTAAGTAGGTTCGCGGCCCACGTGGATTTTAGATTACACAGGATTTATCCATCAGTCTCTTTGTGAAGCTTTGTTAAAGTATCAGAAAGTAAAAATAAGTCAATAATTCACAAGTTGATTTTATACTAAATAATAGCAGACCTATTAAAGATGGTAAAGTTACATTTCTCTTGTACGACTAAATCTTATATGTATTTTCATGTGTGTTCTGTTTATGTATGATTTTTTTAAATGAAATGAAGTATTTCATGCAGTTTTTGTTTTTTTGATGAAAATATTTTTGAATTTTTTTCCCCAAATGTCTTTTGTTCGCCTTCCTAATAATAAAATGCATTAAAACAGGCTCCATGTGTGAGGAGTGTGACGGCTCCTGTCTGAAGTGTCGGGGCCCCGGTTCCTAGAACTGATGAAGAGGAGGCATCAGCAGCACGACCGTAGTAACTGTGAGTAGGTTCGTGTGGATTTCAGACGACTGTAGGTTGAACCTCTGTGTGAAGCTTCATGACCCAAGAGGCGAGTTTTTAGGGGAAACTTCAGAATGTGTCTCTCACGGCAAATTTTGAAATTCCCCCCAAAGAATGTTCGAATAGACCACCAGAACACTGAGAAACAAATCCCCTGTGCTACAAGTCCTTTTCTGCTGTGTTGTGTTTATTTCTGTGGGATATTTTAAATTTCTAAATAAAGTATTTTATGCAAATTCCTTTTTTTCTAATGTTTTCTCTTTTTTTCATTAGTTGGCCTTCCTAGGATAAATGCATTAAAACAGATAGTGCAACCTCTCCCGCCCGGTGCTCCTCCTCACCCCTTTCACTTCGCTGCTCTGGGCCCCTTCACCTGCTCACTCTCTCACCGGCCAACTGTGTTTATCTTCTTCAGTTGTTCACATAGTACGTTAATCTTTGTACTCATCTGAAACTGCCCCATTCCCATCTAACTGCTGTCAGCGAATAAGTTACGCCTTCACAGTTGTGTCCATTGTGACTTCCCAAGCCTGGTCTTGAACCTGGGTCTCCTGCTTCACAGTCAGCAGTGTTATCCATTGACCCACCAAGCTTCTGAAGATCTCTGGATGTTTTGGTAAATTTGTCTTCTTCAACGCCACAAGTGTTTTCTATAAATATGTGTTTTGTCTATGTGAAAGTGTTTTTTAAAGTTTGTGTATGTATGAATAAATGTTTTTTTTGAGTCTGAATAAAGACTTGATTCAAACCACAACATTGTCTTTTCTGTTCCATCACACTTTATTTGATCAAAAGAAATAAACCTTTTACATTCACATGTCATCAGTTCACATCAGCAGCACAACAACGTTTTCTTCTCTTGAAAAAGTTTCAATGAAAGAATTTGACCTATAAGATGGAGCAAAAGGCCCAAACAGCAGAATTTAGTGCACTTCGTTCTTTCCTCTGCAGCTTCTTATGACACCCAGGAAATATAAAACATATAAACTCATTCTTCATGAAATAGAAGAGTTCTTCAGCAGCTGGTCGTCCTCTTTCACGCTGACCGGAGCCGTCGCTGAAGTCGAATGGCGTCCTGCTGTCCACGGCCGTGCAGGCGTCCAAACATGGAGAGCAGACACACACGCACCCTGAAAGAGACCAGACACACTTCATCAAAACCCTTAGTTTAGAAATATGATGCCACGTTTCCTCACTGATCTTTAACACACGGATTAAAGGTGCAGTGTGTCATATTCTCTCTGTCATCACAATATAAACGAATGGAATGAGCTCTTTACACTTACGTTTGGAGCAGGTCCTCTCCACTAGAGGGCGCCAGTTGCACCACCATGTTTTAACAGTAGCCCAGAATGGACGAACTAATCGAACTAAAGCGCTGTGTTGTGAAATAAACAACGAGCGCTCACTCACTTGTTGTCGAAGCTTCTGTCGACTGTTGGAAAACTCCGTGTTATCGATCAGCGCCCTGTTATTGATCAGCTCCCTG
>JAFBJT010110114.1:67693-86221 GCA_016785325.1 Chascanopsetta lugubris | reverse complement strand
CGCTCGGTCGCCCTCCCCTTCCCTCTGCTTTTCTCTCTTTTTTTGTACCCCCCCCCCCCCCCCCCCCCACAGTGGGAGAAAGCAGTGTATCTCCTCCCTTCGCCCATTGACACTCTCACTCATCCACCGAGGCGCACACACAGGAGGCGCACGGGCGCACACGGCACGAGGGAGGGAAAGCGCCGCGCTCTGGTTGCGTCTTTTGTTATTATACAAAAGGAAAACAACAACCGAGCGATACAGTCTTTTTCTCCATTTATTTATTTATTTATTTGCATCTGTTTGCGGAATATTTATTTTGGAGTTGTGGTGAAGCAGCTGCAGGGAGGAAGCAGCCAACATGCCACACTTGTAAGTGGACACACAGACCCGGACCCCATTCATGCCCCTGTGCGCGCTCAGAGGACGGGGACCAAACATGATCCAAAGCGCAGGAACCCATTGTCCACCGGCACTTCTCCGACTGCTGCTCCTGTGCGCCTTTACGCACGGCGTCGCCGGGATGACTCTGAAATACAAAGTTCACGAGGAGCAGCGGGTGGGCACGGTGATCGCACGGCTGCGGGAGGATGTAGCCGGGGTTCTGTCCAAACTACCGAGCTCGGTAAGCTTCCGCTTCCGCGCCATGCAACGAGGCACCACGCCGTTTCTGTCTGTCCGGGAGGAGGACGGGGAGATCAGCATCGGCACCAAAATCGACCGCGAGAAGCTGTGCGACAAAAACCTGAACTGCTCCATCGAGTTTGACGTGGTGACGCTGCCCACGGAGTATCTGCAGCTGTTCCACGTTGAGGTGGAGGTGCTGGATATCAACGACAACTCCCCGCACTTCTCGCGAGCCATTGTCCCCATCGAGATCTCCGAGAGTGCATCCGTGGGCACGCGGGTCCCTCTGGACGGCGCCGTGGACGCAGATGTCGGAGAGAACTCTTTGCACACCTACTCCCTCACCCCCAACAACTTCTTCAAGATCGACGTGCGCACAAGGACCGATGGTGCCAAATACGCAGAGCTGGTGGTGATGAGGGAGCTGGACAGGGAGGTGCAGTCCAGCTACCAGCTGCAGCTGACCGCCTCAGATAACGGCGTCCCCCCGAAATCTGGCTCCACTTTGCTCAAGATCAGCATTTCCGACTCCAACGACAACAGCCCAGCATTTGATGAGCAGGCTTACATCATCAATTTGCTGGAGAACTCTCCCCTTGGGACTCTACTCATTGATTTAAATGCCACAGACCCAGATGAGGGCACTAACGGGAAAATAGTCTACGCTTTCAGCAGCCACGTTTCGCCGAAGATCCTGGAAACATTTAAGATAAACCCAGAAAGTGGCCACATTACCTTGATTAAAAAAGTGGACTATGAGACCACCGCTTCCTACGAGCTGGACGTGCAGGCCCAGGATCTGGGCCCAAACTCCATCCCTGGACTTTGCAAGATCGTGGTGAAGGTGGTGGATGTAAACGACAACAAACCCGAGATAAACATCAACCTGATGACCCCCGGGAAAGAGGAGGTGGCCTACATATCAGAGGGGGCCCCTGTCGACACCTTCATCGCCCTGGTGCGCGTTGATGACAGCGATGCGGGTCTGAATGGCGAAGTTGTGTGCAGGCTGCACGGCCACGGACACTTCAGACTCCAGAAGACATACGAGAAGAACTACATGATCCTCACCAACATTTCTCTGGACAGGGAGAAGAGGTCAGAGTACAGTCTGACGGTCATAGCCGAGGACAGGGGATCTCCCAGTCTGTCCACCATCAAACATTTCACGGTTCAGGTTCTGGATGAGAACGACAATCCTCCGCGTTTTGAAAAGAGCCACTATGAGATCTTTAAATCCGAAAACAACTCTCCAGGAGCTTATCTGATGGCCGTGGTGGCCTCAGATCCAGATCTGGGCACCAACGGTCAGGTCACCTACAACATTGTAGACGCCTTGGTCCAAGGAAGCCCTATATCCACCTATGTCACCATCGATCCCTCCAATGGCGCCATCTATGCCTTACGCAGCTTTGACCACGAGGATATCAGCCGGATGGCCTTCACCGTCCAGGCACGTGACGGGGGAAACCCTGCGCTTTCAGCAAACACCACCGTCCTCCTGACTGTTCTAGATGAAAACGACAACTCGCCCATCATCCACTCCCCCGCCCTCCAGAATCACACCGCTGAGGTTCTGGTGTGGAAGTACGCATCACCAGGTCAGCTGGTCACGGCCATTAAAGTCACAGACCGTGACGCCGGTGCCAACGGAGAGCTGAGCTGTGCCATTGTCGGCGGCAATGAGGATATGCTGTTTTTGATGGACGCCCGTCGATGCGAGCTCAGAACCAATGCGAGCCTGGAACAGGCTCCCCGGGATGTGATGGAGATCAAGGTTGAAGTGCAAGATAGGGGTACGAGTCGGCTGACCACCGGCGCCCTCCTCAGGCTCTCCTTGCAGGAGAACATGGACATCCTCCCCCCTCTCTACCCCACTGGCACCAGCCAAGCCTCACTGGATCTCTCCCTCATAGTCATCATCTCTCTGGGTGCCGTCTGCGCTCTCCTGCTCATCGTCATGGTGATGTTCGCCACCACCCGCTGCAGCAGAGAGAAGAAAGACCCGAGACACAACTACAACTGTCGTGTGGCGGAGAACAGCTACCAGAACCACCCCAAGAAGCCTGGCAGGCAGATACACAAGGCCGACATTACCCTAGTCCCCACAGTCAATGGGACTCTGCCGGTGCGGGCACACCCACGCTCCCCGTCGGCCTCCCCGGCGCCTGAGAGGGGCACCCTGGGCAGCAGGCAGAGCCACCACAGCCGCCAGTCCCTCAACAGCCTGGTTACAATCTCGTCCAATCACGTGGCAGAGAATTTTGCGCTGGAGCTCGCCCATGCCACACCTCCTGTAGAGGTAAGATAATGATTTCATGCTTATGATTACAATAATTCTGCTGAATAAGGTTATTTAAAGCTGTAGTCTAGAAGATTTCAGTCATTTTTGTCACAAATATTGCAAAACAATAATGTACTGACATTTTCATGAATTTAAAATCACCTAAATGTAATATTATATGTTATTTTTTCCCCATTACCCTGACATGAGCCCATATTTACATGAGGTGGGGGTCCTCTCTATGGGGGCTGCCATGTTTTTTCAGTAGCCCAGAGTGGACATACTAAACATTTAGTTTTAATGACAACTGAGGGCGACCATAGGTTTTCCTTGAATGCTCAAATGGGAGGTGTGAAGTGATGGATACAACATGCAACTTCACCCTTAGGTGTCACCAAATCTTACACACTGAAACCTTTGATAATAAATGATTAATTTGATTCTGCATTTATAGAGAAAATCATACCTCAAAGGAGTGTAGTGTTTATGTCTTACATTCAGTTTTTGTCCTGAATTGATTCCTTGCTCCCATATTTTGTTGCCTCCAGCCCTTTGTGTCATATTTTTGTTGACCATCACATTCAGGAGCAAGTCATGTCAACCCCCCTCCCTCCCACCTCACCCCACTCCAACCCTCCATCCCTCAGACCTACCTGCCCCCCCCCAGCACTGCATTGTGTTGTGGTCTTGCCTGTTTGTTTGACTCCATTCATTTTCCCCTCTTCATTTTTATTTTTTGTCCTTTTTCTTTTTGTTTCCTTTTTTGTTTTCTTTTCTCTCTTGGGGTTGTAGCAAGTATCACAGCTTCTGTCCATGCTCCATCAGGGCCAGTACCAGCCACGACCAAGCTTCAGAGGCAACAAATACACCCGGAGTTACAGGTAATGCACGTGCAGGATGCATGTTTATTATGTACAGAAATATGATACATTCATATGGGCTTTGCTGCTGTCATTGCCCCCTACATCCTTACCTCACAGCTGTTCTAGTTTAGTCAAACGTCACATTAGCATAATTTTATGTAAAACCCCTTTCTGCAGCATGCTCTCTGGAGCTTCTCGCCCCTTACTATTCATCTGCAGCACACCAACTCCATTTGATGACATTATCATCAATGATCAGCTCCTGCGCGATGGACCGAAACAGTTTGTCCGTCTCTGTCTCTGCAGATATGCCCTGAACGAGATGGACAAGTTCAGTCTGAAGGACAGCGGGCGTGGAGACAGCGAGGCCGGGGACAGTGACTATGACCCTGGCAGGGAGTCACCCATGGATAGGCTCCTTGGTGAGGGCTTTACTGAGATATATGCCCCTGATGGCCAGCACAGAACGCATGCAGGTACACCCCTGGCCCCACATCCACAACTTTGCCTTCATATCCCATCATTTCCCTTCTATGTCTTTGTCTTCTAATTCTAAAAATAGATCTGTTCTACGTAGAGAGTTTCACAAATTCCTCTCACATCTCTTTCAAGATTGTTTGAAGTTTTTCACTTTTTATGTGCGAAAATGCATAAATACTCCAGAAAAGGCCATTATCAAGCAGAAGTAAGTTCTAAGTTACACAAATCAAGTGGAAATATGCTAAATGTACAGTATTATGGGAAAATGAATTGGAAATATGCTCACCCGATATACCAAAGTTTTTCTACTTTTGCAGGGGGGGCACATTAGAAATCCAGATTGTTACCGGGGGCCAAACAAACTTTGTTGTATGACCTTAAATGGCCACAAATAATTGTTTCAATGGTCCAGTTATTGAGATGGGTTAGGCCACATACGATAATACTGTAATATTCAAAATAGAGCACTTTTCTTTTTAAATATAAACACAAAGAACCACAAGAAAGAAGGAAACAATTCTTTCTGTCTTAAGGGGAATCAAGCATCTCAGGAATTCCAAGACTAACCTACACGCTAGAATCAACGTCCCTTTCAGTTTAACAAACAAATAAACACCTCACTAGATTCCTTTGATAAACAAATGTATCAAGATCTCAGGAATCAGAGTCTAGTGAAAAACTATTTTACATTCGTATCGGTGTCAAACAGCTTAATGAGAGAAATGGCATTTTGTGTCTGTTGCCAATGTTTTGAACTTTGGCTCAAATGGTGTGAAGGCCAGGCCAACACACTGATGACTTCCATTAAGATATCAATACTATTGATATTTAGATCTATACGCCCACACGTTCTGACCTAACCAAAAGACATAGTGAAGGAGTATTTTCCACCAAAGCGGTTCCAGTGCTCGTTCGTGCCGTCTTCTGTTCTCATAATACTTTATAAATCTTTTGAATTAATAAACTGGCCGAGTGTCCGGACACATCCAGTGGGAAAACGCTGTAGTTTGTGTGGATCAGACCGCTCGAACCCGCGGACTCAAACCCACGGACTCAAACCCATGGACTCAAACCCAGAAACGGACATCTCCTTCTGGATACGCTGGATCATCAGCTCGGTTCAAGCTGTTCCCATTCATTTATTTAGGACTGTGGATGATGATCATAGCTTCATAAAGCACGGGGGTCTCTCCTCAGTCAGCTGCTCTTATTAAACATGGCGGTTTCAGATGTTGGTCTCAGTAACCACGCCCCCTACCCTCCAACGTATTGGTGCCTGCCTGTAGACCAGCATCGAGTTGGCGCCTGGTTTGGCTCCTGTTCTGAGAGGAGGAGCTGGTGCTCCGGCAGTGGAAACACAAAGAACTGGTGCCAAGTCAGGCAGTGGTCCAGAACGAGCCCAGAAACCTGTCTGGTGAAAAAGGGGCAATAGAGGTTGGACAATGCTGCAGCTCTTCTTTCCAACCAGCTTCCTACAGAGCCCGACTTGACCCAGACGGGTAGACAATCTAATCCAACCCAATTACTTACACCCCCTCCCTCACTTTCTTTATAGACTTGCGCTTGTTAGTCACTCCTTTTTTCCCACCTTTGAGCTTTTTCACTTCTACCCATCCAAAATGAAGCTTCTTTGATGAAAAGGACGCATTTAATTGCCATGTGACGATGAGTTGCCATGGTGTCTGCTCTGAGTCGCGCTCATGATCAGGGCCTAAAGAGCATAATTACATCTCAAAGCTCACCAGCTCTGGTTCTGTAGTCCCCCGCGCGCCTTCCGCCCTCGTTTCCACTGCAGCAGAGAGGATTTCCAACTGCATCTTGTGTGGCTCCTGTCATTAGCACTGGAAATATATATATATATATATGTACATAGCCCTGTCTGTTCGAGTGTAGACGTAGGTAGAGGTTCAAATTTCGTGGAACTCTCTGAAATTATGAAATAAGCCTTAAAAGGAGCAGTGTGAAAGATTTGGTGGCATCTAGAGGTGAAGTTGCAGTTGTATCCATCACCTCACCCTCTCCCTTCCGATCATGCAGGAGAATATGGTCGACTTCAGATGTCCACTCTGGGCTACTGTAAAAACATGGTGTCCTCGATAGAGAGGATCCACTCCTCATGTAAATATACACTAATGGGCTCATTTAAGGCGAATGGGAAAATCATCTAGGAGATTATACATTCATGAAAATGTCAAATGTAATTGTTTTGTAATATTGTTTAGAAGTAACATAAATGATCTCAATCCTACACACTGCACCTTTAATCATATCTGAAGACAATCTGGAAGGAGAGATTTAAGAACAGGACCTTCTAGTGCTGTAGGAGAGTTCAGGGGCGTTTGCCAGTGAAGCAGACAGAAGTGTGTCCTCTCCACAGATGGTTGAAGGACACTTTGTTTTTGATAACCTGAATGTTGGTTCAAAATATGGCCTCTGTCAGGCCTGACCCCGTTCTCTTTGCATCATGAATGAGGGGGAAATAGTGTTGTGACATAGAGGCAGGGTTGAGAGAAGACTCACTCTAAATGGGTAAATGAGCACAACCTCATTTCTGGGGTTTGTTTTGATAGCTCACAAGCATGGTACACCTGTGAGTGACACCTGTCACGTCATCTTCTACCGCTTATCCAGAGTTCTGGGTTGCGGGGTATTTCTACCAGCACGCACCAGTGATACTGCAACAGAACCCGAGTGGGATTCAAACCAGTGACCTCTGCTTTCAAAGGCGACTGCTCAAACCTCTGAGTGGCGCCCAAAGTGACACCTTCGTATTACAATTTAGCTCATCTCCATATTACTGTCTTGGAAATGCTCCTAGTGTGATTGTAGAAATACGGCAACATTGGTCAGATTTGTGTTGGTAAATTACTTTCCATTGCCTTAAAGGTGCAGTGTGTAAGATTAGATGATATCTAGAGGTGAAGTTGCATGTTGTATCCATCAGCTCACCCTTCTGATCATGCAGGAGAACCTATGGTCGACTTCAGTTGTCATTAAAGCTCAAAAGATGCTTAGTGGATCCACATGGTGGCCTCCATAGAGAGGACCCCACCCTTTATGTTAATTCATATTAATGGGCTCATTTCAGCGTAACAGAAACAAATTAAACATTTGCGTTTGTACACACTGCACCTTTAAAACTCTCTTTAATATACATTAAAATCAAACCAAATCAAAGTTCATTCATATCTCCAGTCTGAGCCCATGGCAGCATCATGTGTGGACTATTCAACTCAGGTCTCTCCTGATCTAGTTCTGACTATAAGCTAAAGTCAGAAAGGTGAGTTTAGAGTCTCACCTTAAAGGTCGAGACAGAATCAGACTCCCGGACTGAGAGTGGGAGCTGGTTCCACAGGAGAGGAGCTCGAGAGCTAAAGGTTCTACCACCTGTTCTACTTTGATTCGTTCTGGGAACAACCAGCAGGCCTGAGTTTCCCTTTGCTTATGGCAAAAGAGTGTCCCCATGCTGCTTGTTATTTTGGATGAAGTGAAATAATAAACGCTAATGTCTAAACCCATCATCAGCAGTGGGTCGTGCAGCCCTGATTTCCAAATAAACATGTCTGACATCTCATAGGTAAGTAAATCAAGTCAGTATGTGACATTACAGTCCGTCAGACCGCAGGCTTTCTTTTCATGTTTACTTTTTTTCATCTGCACACAAATCAAGAAGGATTCAATATTTCATGTTCACCCTTTCATCAGTGGGGCAGGGCCACTCAATCAGCCAATGGTTTATGTCCCCTCTCGACGGCCAGTGCATCCAAATGCACTTTTCATCTGCTCTAAGATGTTTTATAAATGCTCCTTTCATGTTAATGAGGCTATAATGAAGTCCCCCAATGGCGCCACTGAAAAGCGGCACTCTCCTTTTAATGTAGGCTTTAAATTGGAATATTTGATTTGCCTAATTTATTCTTCAGAGATTATTTGAAGATTTAATATTGAAAAGGCCAAGTTGAAAGGGAAAAATGCAGGGCTCTTACTGGAGGAGGTGGCTTGAATGTGTAATCGGCAGTGATTGGTTAATACAGAGGGAGGCAGCAGACTCCTTTCAGACCAATGAATGGTGAAAACACAAGATGGAGACAAGATCCATCCAGGTGTTTGACACTGTGATCTAATGTGTCACATTTTAAAATCTTAAAGGTGCAGTGTGGAAGATTTTGGTCATTTTCTCACAAATCAAACAAGAAAATGACATACTGACA
This sequence comes from Chascanopsetta lugubris, assembly GCA_016785325.1. NCBI lineage: Eukaryota > Metazoa > Chordata > Actinopteri > Pleuronectiformes > Bothidae > Chascanopsetta > Chascanopsetta lugubris. The sequence goes on along the minus strand of JAFBJT010110114.1, from coordinate 77,777 downwards.
TTTTCATAATCACCTAAATGTATTGTTTACCCTTGAATGAGCCCAACTCCAGGTCGTCTCTATGGGGGCTGCCATGTTTTTACAGTAGCCCAGAGTAGATGTCACCAAATCTTACATACTGCTCCTTTAAGTTCTGACAATTAATTTATTTAAGGTTAATGGAGAAAAATAATACATGATACAGGTGATTCTAAATTCATGAAAATGTCAGTATGTAATTGTTTTGTAATATTTTTAGAGGTGACAAAAATGCACCTGCACCTATATCTGTTGAAACAGAAGTTGTGAAATGACACCGTGCAAACTGGGCCGAAATTATTTGCCAAGTAAGTACATCAATCAACAGAGATGTTGATAATAATGTTCATATTGCAGCTATTGTTTCAATATTATAAACAACAAAATGATACAGCGTTTGGCTCCACCCCCGTGAGTGTGATGACTTTGTGCAAATGAGGTGAACTACTCGGATATGGAGTGACTTTATTGTGAAGCGCAGTCTTCCTCTTTACTCATGAGCATTTCTGTCTTTGTCCTCAGCCATGAGACACTGCACCGAGGAGTGTCGAGTCCTGGGTCACTCGGATCAGTGCTGGATGCCCCCCGTGTCCTCCCCGGCCTCCTCTTCCTCCGACTATCGAAGCAACCTCTACATTCCAGGAGAGGAGGCCCGCCAAGTTACTGACCTCTCGCGGGAGAAGACCCCACCCCCCTGCACCGACAGCGGCCGGAACCAGAGCTTCTCCACGTTCGGCAAGGACGCGGGCAACGAGGACGGCGGAGAGGAGGAGGACGGGGCGGAGGACGGCGGACCGGGGGACAGGGACGAAGACCTGTGCGGCACCACCTCGCTGCTGTCTGAGATGAGCAGCGTGTTCCAGAGATTGCTGCCCCAGGGTCTGGACTCTTATGTGCATGTCAATGAGAAAGAGAAAGGAACAAGCCTGAGTGGCGTGGGTGTACCAATAAGTGGATCGTTGGACCGCAGGAGGGGCCACCTGCCCGGGAAGCCCAGCCCCTCTGTTCACCAGCAAGGCGTGGCAGCCTGGGCCGCCAACACCCACTTTCAGAACCCTGGGAGTAGCATCGGCCCATCTGGACACCACCAGGCTGGCAGCTATCACACCCTGAAACCCAGCACTAAGCTCGGCTCTCAGAGCGGCAGCCACAAGGGGGCGCAGGCACCCAAAAGCAGCCCTCAAAACAGTGGACATGCCCCCAACCTCCACAGCAGCCCTCTCCTCGCAGCACTGGTCGGTCCCACTCCGATGCAGCACTCCCCAGCCCCGGTGCCGGTGCCGGTGCCTCTCCCGGGGCCCTCCTCCAAGTGGCTCCCCGCCATGGAGGAGATCCCGGAAAACTACGAGGAGGACGACTTTGACTCAGTGCTCTGCCACCTGCAGGGCAAGCGCAGCGACAGCAGGCATGAGCTGGTGGACGCCAGCGAGCTGGTGGCTGAAATCAACAAACTCTTGCAGGATGTCCGGCAGAGCTAGACCTCCTGCTTTTTACCCTCTTTTATCCATTGATTCAAGGCCTCATGATTACTTCCTGTTTGAGTAAAAGTCAAGAACATTCGGGTGGAAAGAAAGGACATGAAAAATAATTTAAATGAGAAAGACGGACGAAAAAATAAGACCCGCAATTGTCGTTAAAGTTGCATTTCTAATGTAAGACTTGTGTTTTGTGAATGCTAAATATCCCAAAAAGTTTGTAATTGCTTGTTTTGGTACACAATGTACACAATGTGACCGTATTTATCTTTGTATTTTAAAAATACATTTGTATACCTATATTTATTTAAAAAAAGTGTATATAAACTTAATCAGAAGTCTATTTTTATATTTTGAATGCATGTTGAGTACAAACACGTTGAATCAAGGCTGACATGCGATTGACATTCTGTGTATTTAAAGTTTTTTGTATAATGTATTGTGTTTTTTGTATTGTATGTAAACATGAATATATTAATGAAGTAATGGACACTTGTCTTTGTGGTCTGTTGTGGGGAAGGGGGAGGGAACACAAATAAAAAGAAAGATAGAATATTTAGTATGTGCTTTTCATTTTTTGTTTATTCATACAATTATTTATCAAACTATTTCAATGTTTTAATGGCTGTGTTTTGCTTTGGGTACCGGCACCAGCTATCTAATTGGTTTTTATTTTTCACCTGAATTTAATCGTTCTATATACAGATTCAGAGCAGCTTCTGGTAGAGACTTAAAGGTGCAGTGTGTAAGATTTGGTGACCTCTAGAGGTCAAGTTGCATGTTGTTTCCATGACCTCACACTCACACTTCTGAGCCTGCTGGAGAACAAATGGAAGTTGTCATTAAAACTCAAATGATGTCCACTCTAGGCCAATGTAAAAACATGGCGTCATCAGAGAGGATCCGCCCCTCATGTAGACTAAAGGGCTCTTTAAAAAAAGTATACATTTAGGTGATTTAAGTGACAGAAATGACAAAAATCACCTTTAAATGTAAAACAAACAAGGTCAAGCCATCCACAAAAAATAAGCATAAAATTAATCATAAAATCTTACAAATGCTTAATACCTTATATACACACCTACCTATATATAGTGTATATTATTTTTATTCTAAAATGTATAAATATACAAAATAAATAAATACAGCCACTTGGATTCACTAGACAGACGTGGGTGTGTGGTTACTGATGGGAGAAATGTGCTGTGTAAGCAGAAACAGATACCTGTGAAAGGTCTCAGGAGGTGTGTGTGTGTGTGTGTGTGTGTGTGTGTCAAGAGTTAGATAACAGGTGACACCTAGAGGTTCAACATGCACACTGCAGACCAGTGAGCATCGGCCTCTTACTGACACAATGCAGCTCTGACAGCAGAGCTGCACACACAACTACACAGAGCTGCACACACAGCTACACAGCGCCCCCTAGAGGACATATAACCACACTACAGCTCAGAGGGAGAACAACTGCTGGATGAGGACATTTGTGGAGAAAAATTGATTTCTGCCATGATGAATACAGAAAAATAAATGAATAATATCAGTAAAAGACAATGAAGATATTTAGAAATAATATCAATTAAAAAGAAATAAATCACCATAAACAAATATGTAAATCTTAAAAATCTGTTTGACATCTAAAATGAAGAGGCAATGTGTTCACACTCAAAATCAAATTGATACGGGACAAAATATACTTCAGACAAACGAACAGAGCTGAGGATGAATGACCAGGTGGGTCCATTTGGAGGCGAGGCGACTTTACAGGGCGTCCTAACCCTAACCCTAACCCTTTCTCCTTCTGCCATGGTCACATGCGTCGTGTCGGGGTCAGGGTCAGAGTCAGGGTCAGGGTCAGGGTCAGGGTCAGGGTCAGAGTCAGGGTCAGGGTCAGGGATAGGGTCAGGGTCAGAGTCAGGGTCAGGGTCAGGGTCAGGCCTCTCCTTTTTATATCACGGGTTGTGGAATCTACAGGAACAATGTTTCTTCACGTCAGTTACGCGTTGGAGGAAGAGGGAGGTGATAGTGTCACTCATTTCTTACATACTCTCAAACCAGAGGAGGACCAGAACATTTCTCATGAGCTGAAATACACCGCATTCGGAACTGAAACAGTGCAACACAAATCTCAGATCTCTGACCGAAGCTTCAAATGAATGAGCAGAAGAATAACAAAAGGATGGACTTGATCCCTGCTCATCTTCCCCTTCTTTGCCTTTCACCTCTTTTTCAACTGGCACCAGCATGTGTCTCATATACATCTGGCAATGTGTTCCTCCTCTGATTGAGACGGATTACATTCACACCTATTCCCTCACTTAAATGACTCTTCTTTTCACGTTGCCTAATCCTGGGCAGATTGCTGCGCACACCGGTCATTGTTTTCTCTGTCATTCTTTTTTTAGGTGAAAGCACAGATTGATAAATGGTGAGTTCAAGTTTAAGATACAGCATACACTTAACACAGGTACTTCGGAATGAAAGAATATGATGTTGTATACACAGACATGATGATGTATAACGCATGAATGTATATTTACATGAGCAGGAGGTCGTCTGTTTTTACAGAAGCGCAGAGCGCACGTACTAAACATCTGAGTTTTACTGACAACTGAAGTCGACCACAGGTTCCCCTGCATGATCAGCAGGGTGAGGGGATGATGCAAAACAAAATGGATGAATCTCAAAGCATCAAACAATAAATGATCAATGTGTCTCACACACCTTTCTCCCATTTTCAACAATACGCTCGTTATAGTTATTGTAAGTCGAACTAGAGATTCAAACACTGTGATATCAATAGTTATCATTCGCTGAGCAACATATTACAGATGCATGCATCACTATTTTAGTCATCACTCTATAAATGTCAGAGTAAAAGAAGGACAAAAATACAAGGTTTATTACAAATGAAGCCTAAAGAGAAAAGAGTATTATGGGGTCAAACAAGTGTTGACTTTAAGGATGTGCAGCTCTGCTCTGTTCCTCCTCCCTCCCTAAACCCTAAATCCACTGACCTCTCATCCATGTGTGATTGGCTCTAGCAGAGCTGATTACATCTAATTACTCAGCAGCTGATTCAAGTTTGGACACACATTGGAGACTTTGCTTCAGTGCACATGTGGAGTTAATGGAGAAAACAAGGAAAACACACTATTTAGAATTTACAGCTGCAAACATGAATGCAAATAACTGCTCATCTCTATAAAGCACATGACAAATCTGTGAGGTGCAACAGAACTGGAGACAAGAGTTGGTTCATGAGGAGCAATGTGAACCCGCGGGGCAGGAAGTGAAAAAACGTGCAGTTCATAGTGTAACCACTAGGGGCTGATTCCAAAAGGGAGCAAACCCCCAGAGATCCCCATGTAAAACTGCCAACTTTAGAGGTGAATTAAACATGTTTGAAGCCTGGTACAAACTTTGGTTTTGGTCTCAGTTAGTCACATGTTTTCCTGTACGGGGGGGGGGGGGGGGGGGGGGCACCCAGCTGACCCACAGCTCCGCGTGGGTTCCGCCTCTGCCTCTCTGGAACCAGGAGGAGTTAGGATTCAGCAAGATGGCGACAAGGGACTCGCCCACAATGCACCACAAAACCACTCTGCTGAAAGACGCTGCGTCCATCTTTATATACAGTCTATAGGTTGACGTCGTGCCTCAGAAAACATGGGCTAATGTCTCTGTGTAATTGTTTTGTGATTGTATTTCTACAGATAGAAGTGACAAAAATTGAAAGAAATCCTACACACTGCACCTTTAATAGTGTCAGTCAAAAGTGATTAGTCTTTCAGAGGGTCTCCTCAGGGGCTCCCAAGTCAGCTTGCCTAAACATACTGCAGAATGTTTAATCAGGATCTGAATAGAATTGACATGGACAAAAAATTATATTTATTCATGCAAATCTCTCTCTCTGCCCTTTCATCAGCATATCGCTCCCAAAATATTCAATCATTTTTTAAATGAAACCCAAACCCTAAAACTAAACTTGTGCGCACACACACGCAGACGACACAAGATGGAGGATCACTTGTTCAGGCTCCACAGTGCAGCGAGCCAGAAGGCAAAATCAATTAACTTCAGCTTGTAGCTTCACTCGTTAGAGCATCTGCAAATATTTGATAAATGTCAGCTCTCATCTCTCTATTTCTCCAGGGAGCCTGTAATCCTCTGCGATCACAGGGGGCCGCAGAAACTAAACCAACCTGATCGGACCCTTTACCCGACCTTCTCATTATCAATTGAGCCCAAGTGAGTACATTCGGCAGATTTTCAGGAGGGAGAGGAATGTCACTTTACTTTGGTGGTCATCCGTGGGGCCACTGCTCTGTCCGTGCGGGTTCAAGTCACATCGGTAATCAGCCGTTACCCAGCCAGCTGTGATATTTAGTCTGCACAGTGATCATCACAGGGGTGGGCAAGGGTGGGCAACGGGGACACACAAGAAACCAGGATTGTTACCGGGGGCCAAACGAACTTTGTTATACAAAGACCCGCCGTTATCATTCGATGAAATGATTGAAAACATCTTATGAGCAATTCAAATGAGTGATATCTATATCAAACATATGTATGAATATGTAAAACAAACGCCATCTTATCAAGAAACTGAAATGGATGTGAAAACAACATAACTTTATAATTAGTTATTAAATGTGTGTCAGGAAAATACATTTTACATTCTACACAAATAATATTTGAAAATCATAATAAACACAAACAGATCCATCATGCTCAGAAATACAGAAAAGCACTAATTTCAAAAGAAAATTGGACTGGAAACAAATGAGGGTCGTTCTAAAGTGGGACTTTTATTTTGAAGGCGAAGCAAGTGAGGGAAGGCACTACTTCCTTGCATGTAAACATAAAGCATGACAGAATTGCATACATAGGAAACAGAAACATTTCAAAATAAGGCACATTATAGCTTATTTTTTTCCAGCTATGTGAATAAAACATTGCCTTATCCAGGTGTGGAAAGGGTCAACGAGGGATTCCTCCAGGATGGAGATGCCCCGTAACTATTCAACAGAGGGCATCAAAGAGTGGTCCTGATTTGATGAACCAGTTTCCACTGTGGTTCTGCTGTGAAGCTTTCTCTTCTTCTCTGTCAACATTGCCACTCAAAAGCAAACATTTCAGCTGCTTGTTTTTGTATTTTTGGTCACTTCCCAAAGTTCTAAACCCACTTAGTTAAAAGAATAAGACAAAAACCAAAATAACATCTGCAAATGTAACAAAGATTCTGATAATTATCAGCTTGGTTATTGGGTCTGAATGTAATCCCAGCTCACCACTTCTACAGTGCAGCAGTAGAGAACACTGATGGTAGAATAAAAGGTGAATGTCCAAATCAGAGCTCAGTCTAATTCACAGTCCTTTACCTTGAGCCCTATAGAGTCGAACTTGATACAACATTGTTCACTTATGAGGCCGTATGATGTTTTGATGTCAAACTTGGTCAATTGATGGAAAATGGGTTGCATCATAATTTAATATGAACGGAAACAGTTGTCAGGGCTTTGGTCACGTCAATCCCCACAACAAGTTAAAGTTAGGGATATGCACAACACGAGGCACAGATCCAAATGCTCCAGACAAAAAATCACGTGACTCAGCGAGTGCAAAAATAAACTTGAAGTTGGGATCAATCACCAGGGAATAAACTGAAACTGAACTTGGCAACAGGCATAAACTAAGTGCTGGAAGGATCCAGGAAAACAATGACAAGACATATCAGAGACGAGCTGTGACACAGACCAGACATGAACATCAACGAACAGAGGACAACAGGAGGCTTAAGTAGAGAAGAGGGAAGCAGGAGCAGGTGCAGACAATCAGAGAATCAGCTCAGGTGGAGACAATCAAGGAATCAGACGGGACCAGAGTAAAGACAGAGACAGAGTCTACAAACAGGAAGAGGAAACCCTCACCAAAATAAAACAGGAAACAACGTAAAATGTGAAATAAAGGAAGAGGGAATACAAAAACACATTTTCCTCACAACAGTTAACACAACAAAGTGGAGGGTAACAATAAAGATGATTTTATAATAACAATTATTAAATTCACTCACCAATTACCACCAAAGTTGTTTTTGTACAGAGTCTGTGAGAGTCTGCCAATTAGCGCTGAGATGATAAGAACCTGCAGTCAGCGAAGATAAATTCAAGACCTTCTGATTCTGACATTGATAAACATTACAACATTGAACCATTTTAGTGGGTGTAAATACATTAATGTAAAAGAACTCGTGGGGCCACAGTAGCTCAGAAAGGGAGGGGCTGAGTCGGAGCACTTGTAGTTAGTTGTAATACTTAAGCTAAAACCACCTTTAATGAATATAAGAGACAATGATGCCACACTGTCGTCATTCTCTCTGGATTCAGGACTCTAACCTGTTTGTAAGCAACATCGGCTACCAACAGACACACACACACACACACACACACACACACACACACACACACACACAGGCACAGATATATTCACTCTTCATTCCCCTGCCCCGTCCCACCAGCACCATCCCCTTCCTGTCTGACACCTCATTGATCTCCACTCGCGTTGTTTCATGTGGAGCCGGGACGTCACTGCAGCTGAGGTTTCTTCAATGGGAGAGCAAATCTTTACTCTCCTATTTCCCTCCTCTTTTGTCCTCAACCCTAAACCTTTCCACTCGTGCCCATTCACCATCCCAAATCATAGACTTATCGATATGTATGTTCCTGGGGCTCCAACACGTCTGCCGGCACCGCTGCTCTGGGCGCTGATTGGACAGGGCTGGGGCTGTAACGACAGATACGTATATTTAGCATTTGGCCATTGGCAATGCTCATTGATTTGAACTTGGGAGGGGCAAAGGTGACAGTGAACCTCAGCCAGTTTTTTTACCAAATTCGGCCGGCCGACTGTAATGACTGGAAAATGAAATGGAGCTCGAGGGCTGAGGCTGAGCCAGCGAACATTAAACAGTTGATCAATACAGCACTTGGATTTTCCTGCTCACGTTACGTAGCACATCTAATATGACCCCGTGCTCAAGCCCATATCATTTGATTACAATGTGTTACAAGCAACTGGAATAATTCATGAAGAAGAGGTGTATAATTCTAAAATATGGCCTCCATCCAAACATGATGTTTAATTAAAAAAAGAGGTGGAATCATCACAATGGATAGAAATACCACAGTTTGTGTATTTTAGGGAGAGGGAATGGAATGACTCTGTGACTCACTGGTGTAGAGGTAATAATATTAATAATGATAATAATAATTGTTACTAAATGCAGAATTGTTGTAGAATTCTTACCATTAATATAGAATGTATTTGTCATTGTCTCCAAAATGATCAGCTCAGCTCAGCAACATGGCGTCGAGTGACTCGCCCACAATTTGCTTCCAATGCACTCTGCAGGAACCCACGGGTGACGTCATCTTTATTTACAGTTTATGGTCCCACCATTGCATAAGTTACATTGTTATCTTTGGGATAGAAGTCACCTCAAAATCTCATCCGTTTTTAAATTACAGTCTTGACATCAAACTAAAGCCGTCAACAAATTGTCAATGACACGAAAAGCCTCAGAAATTGCTGGTTCAGCCATTCCGCCATACCACTGTCTTACCACTAGAGTGCGTCTCTCGGACGATGTCACGGACACGACATCCATCTCGATATTCAGTCTATGGTTTCTCCCTCTCCATGTAAGCAGTCTGGAAACAGAAATGCTGAAAGTGGAATTTTTCAGAATCGGTCTCATGTTGATGAATCAAGATCAAAAATCGAATTGTAAAGAACAATGACCATGAATTATAGTTAATTACATGTATTACTTTGTATTTGTAGCAATGTGTTCAGTGTGTTTACAGATGTTTGTATATGCAATGCACTTATACCTGCTTACATATCTTTTTATATCTGTGCAATTAAATATTTTCAATATTTGTAACTTGAATAAACCACAAATCAAATATGGACAGTTATTTCACAACATATTACAGAGTGATTACATTGAGTCTTACAACTACAACCAGTCCTTAAAGAGCAAAGAGTGGTGATTGGGCCCTTTCTCAGCGCAGTTTGACCGCCCTGCTGTCAGGTGTGAGTCCATGCAGACGTAGGTCAGCTAATGGCTGCAGAGGGGAGGGCATTAATGGGGCTGGGCAAGAAGGCAGCATGGACATCAGGCTGCAAGGGTTATGGAGGCTGGACCTCCAACAGTGACATTAAAGTGTCAAGCGGTAAACATGGTACAAATGATGGTGACATTCTGGACTGCGCGTCAGCAGCTGAGGGGGAAACACACTGAGCTGCGCAACCTTTTCCACTCTGACTCCAGACGGACTTCGACCTTTGACCCAGGAAGCATGTTTTTTTGTACTGATTCGTGATCGCTCGTGGTCCATGAGTCAACTGATTAAAGGTGCAGTTTATATGATTTCTCTCATTTTCTGACTGATAATGATAGGAAAAAATCCTTTACCCTTGAATAAGCCCCATTTTCATGAGGAGCAGGTCCTCTCTACGGGGGCATCCATGGATTTTTTCATCCATGGAAAATGGATGAAAATAAAAAGGTGATTATAAAATAATAATGA